>VDFB02104663.1:0-19904 GCA_007258455.2 Sequoia sempervirens | reverse complement strand
CAATCAACAACAAATTAAAAGAAAAAAAATAACCAAAAGAAATAAATATTTCATATTCTTAACACTGTCTACCGCTTCCAATTCCTAATTATAAAAGTTTTGATGAAGATTAGAGAGGTTCAACAACTCTTTCTTTTCTTCCTCTTGAATGATTTATTCTTGCTCTCCCAAGTCCTAGAGCTAGGCCCCTTAGTCTCAGTCTACATCAATTTCTTACCTTTATCCTTGATAGTTTGTTGTTCCTTTCTAGTCTCCTCAGAGATCACTTTAGTTATTTTCTCTTTTCTCAACTCTTTGATCTTTTCATTAAGAATTTTGATCCCCTTGACACTGTTTTTTATTGAACAATGACTAATCTTCAACATTTTTTCTAGATTTATAATTTTTTCCTATATCTTATCTTCTAAGTTAGTCAGATGTTTCTCAAACACTATTTTTAAAATATTTATAGAGTGAAATTCATATCTTTAATCCTATTCTTCACATCCTTGTTCTCAAAACTTGGTCGATCCCTTTCTTTGTTGGTTTTTTTCTCCTATAAGGATCTAAATCTAATATTAATTTTGTTAATTTCTATCAAGAAAGGTAAAGTCTTCTAACAAATAAGGGATACCAGTAGCACCCTAATCATCCTCCTTATTGTCTATCTTTGACGAAGGGTTCACTGCAACTATTTTATGAACTAGCTACATTCTCCTTAACTTTATAAGACACATCACCTTTATTTTTTAATATAATTTTATTCCCCTTCAAGTGAGTGTTATCCCCATCATTCTCCTCTCATGTTTGGGAGCCTTAGGACTAAGAAATTGGCCTTTTTCACTTTAATTTTAGGGGAATTCTTCTTACCAAAATTATTCCTTTTCTTGGGGTCTTCATCCTCCAAAGATTGTAAAGAGAAAACTTCCACAAAATAAACACCATCATCTTTCTCATTCCATTCCTCATCTTCCTCATTGATCATCACTAGTACTAGAAATCATATCCGAGTAGTGCACCATAATAGGTTTTTTTCTTCCTCTTAGCATTATACTTCCCCTTAGGTTACAAATTTGGGTTTTTATCTTTCAAAAATTCCATAATGAGAAGGATTAACTCCTCATGAAGGTGGGTAAAAGTACAAAGCTGTGTCACACTTTATGAAGGAAACGACCAATGTTGATCCAACTTTTAAACTTGAATCACTAAAAAGTGGTGTATATGTTTTGAATTTTGAATTGATGTAAACTAGTAAAATATGTATTTTTTAGTATATTTTATGTTTATATTTTTAGAAAAATTAAAAAAGCATTTTAAACTAGTTTTTAGTAAATTAACACTGTAATTTAGTTGTTGATAAAATGATGAAAAATGAAGTTATATGAGATGTCAAACTTTTCTATAGTAAATTTTATTATTTTTCTTTAAAAAATTTTGTGTGTATTTATAACTTGAAACTTTAGTGCATGGATATATTTCTTTTCCAATTTTTATAAATCTATATTTTTAAATAAATATTCAAATGTGTGTGTATTAAAAAAAAGCTATTTCCATTCGACACCAACTTTCATATTAAATATTTATCTAAAATATAAATTTTTTTATACCACCTTGATATATATTCTTTTATCTAGTGCATCATATTTTTTTAATAAGTTTTAGTATTTTTCTTTGGCATGGTAATCAACCAAATATTGTGTGCTAATAACCTAATTTTAGTAAAAATAAAAAATAAAATATAAATAATAATTAAATTATTAAAATAAATATATATTTGAAACAAAGGAAAACATTTCGGGTCAACATGGAAGAAACATGAATGTCTCGACATCTTGCATCATCCCCAAAAGGAAAATAAAAGACAAAGAAAAGATAAAGGAAAATATTTTGGGTCAACATGGAAGAGACATGAATGTCTTGATGCATTGCATCATCCCCGAAAGGAAAACATAAGAAAAATGAAAAAGATAAAAGGGAAAGATAAAAGATTTATGACATAGAGAAGAATGAAGGTACAAATAGAGGAATGTCACAAAGAGAGAGAGAGATACATCAAATAGAACATCACGGGGGATCACATTACACACATGCAGTCAAACAAAAGAAAAAAATGAAAAAGAAATAATGCAAAAGAATTGTAAGGCATATACAATTCAACCTATGAGTAGGTCGTCCACATCCCAATCGTGTTCATCATATACAGAAGGCAGACAACTAGCCAAAGGGACAATAGTAAGTGCCAAACTAGGACAAGCACCAAGCTCAACACTCTTCCTAGGAGAATTATCATTTAAGCTCATAGAAGAGGAAAACAATGTATTCAATTCATTATGAACTTGTTCATCAATCTTAGCAGCCTCATCATCACCATCTAAGTTAATCATGCAACAAGAGGTCAAATGATAATGTCCAAAGAAGTGTTAGGCTCCTATTATGGTATAATATCTTTTTGTTTCTGCAAAGGGGGAGACTCATCATGCATTGCTTTGGTGAAGTTTGGATTTTGATTTTCGTTGTTTATTTCTTCATTTAACTTTCGAGCAAGGGCACAATGTCTATTCCTATGCTCTCTAGCACCTTTGTTTATTTTAGTTTGGGTTTCAAGTTGCATTTGTGTAGGAGCAGGATGATCAACCATAGGTTTCTTTTCTTCCCTAAGGGGAGGAACTGAAGGAACCATGGAAGGTTGTTCAACCTCTTTCTCTTTAACTTTGTAAAATTGTTTTATTCTAGGAGGTGTGGTGGGATTGTTTTCATTATCTCTTGGTATTTTTTAGAAAATAGGAATTTTTTTTGTCTTAGATTGATCTTGGTTGCTTGGTATGTCTTTTGGTTCAATCATGGTTTCATCAAGGATGGTAGGCTTAGTTGTGGGTGGAGGCATGTTTTGGAGGGATAATTTTTCTATGCATTTTTCCTTAATCTTTTGGTAGGATTTGAAAAATAAGTCTTCATGAGGTTTAATGGGTTCCATAGGCTTGGGCAAGAAGAAGTCTAAGGAAAAGTTTCCATGGGAAGACAAAGGGTTAAATCCACTCTGATGCATGGTGAAAATTTCATTTTCAAATGGAAACTTTAAGCATTTATGCACAATCAATGGGATCGCTTCCATGGAGTGTAGCCATGGGTGACCAAGCTTCACACGAAATTGACCCGATGTTGATATGATAGAGAATGAGATATCTAGTGTTTTCAGTCCTACTTTTAAAGGTAAGGTGATTGATCCCATTATAGGGCAAGCGAAACTGTTATGCATCTTTATCGATGCTTTCAGTTTGTCATATATTTCTTGATAGAGCTCATGTAGAAGTAAGAATTCCTTGGTGATCACATTCTCTCCACAAACAAGATCTATTAATATCCCATTAGTGGGATTATCATAGATTCGTTTGGCTATGTAAAGAGGACCATCAGGTGCATGTTTAAGTATATCTTTAGAGGAGAAAGCAATGTAAAGAGGATTTTTAGTTTGGCCCTTACAATTTTGAGTTTTGACCAATGCAGCTAAACCATCGATAGGATTTTGTTCTTGTTGATCAGTATCCATAGGACTTTATTGAATTGTATCTATGTTCTCATTGAATCCATGTCAACATTCATCACATCAATCTTTGTAGTTTCGCTAGATTTGAAAAATGAAATATTACATTTCCGCATGGGGTTGGTAAAGATTTGAAAATTTTGATTAGGAGGGGAAATAAACTTATTTCCTTGATCATTAACACCTCCAATAGAAATCTGATTAGAATCAATGAGGCCTTGCACACGATGTTTAAGATGCTTGCAATGTTCTGTATTGTGCCCATTTTGTTGGTGATAATGACAATAAGCATTTTATCTAAAGTTAAAAGGTAGAGGTTTATTAGGATAGTGTGTTTTAATGAGAGGCAAGGAGATCATTTAATGTTCTAAAAGTTGGGACATTGTATTATGAAGGGTATCGAGTAGGGGAGTGAATTGTCCTTTTGGGTCCCCATAGTTGAAGGGTATCATTGCTTTTACAATAGCCACTTGGTTATCAACATGTTGATTTGTTTGTTGAGGGGGATTTAGTTGAATTAAACCTTTATTCTACTTCCTAAAAGGCTGATAATTGTTTTGGTTTGTGGACTCATACTTCTCAGTTCGGCTAGGGGTGGATTTTGCATCATGACTACTAACCGAGTATTGATAATCACAAAGGGTAGTGCATAAGTAAATGAAGGAGGGGAATTTCATAATGGTAATCTTATCTTGTATCTTACTTTGTAAATTCTCTATGAAAATATTTTGAAAGTGAGGGTCAAGAACCTTTACATTGATTTGGGAATAAAGCGATTGATAGCGTGAAATAAAGTCGATAATCTTTTCCTTTTCTTTTTTCTTACATCTCATCAAATCAATCAAGGTCATCTTAGGAGTCATATGCACTTTGAAATGGTTGATAAATGTCTCAAAAAGTTCATTGAATGAATGAATTGAGTTGTTTGGTAATAAATAAAACCATTCTAAGGAAGTATCCTTCCAAGATCTAGGAAAAATTTTAGCCAAGAGTTTTTCATCAAGAATAAAGTCACTACATAAGGCCATGCAAGTAGAAACATGTTTAGAAGGATCTCCTTTCTCCCATATTTCTTGAATCTAGGCACCTCTACACCTTGTGGCATTGATGTTCACAATATCTCCAAGGAAAAGGGACTAATTTTGACATAATATGTGGGTGGGCCATTTTGATTTTGGTTGATAGTAGAGATTTGTTTTTTAAGGGATGAGATTGTTTGGAAAAGTTGGTTTATGAGAGGGTCATTGCTTGTATTGTGAGATGGAGGTGAATATGGTGGAGGTATGTGTTTGAGGGAAAAGTTAATGGAATTCTTATAGGTGGTAAGGTGGTATGAGATATGACGTACAATGTCACAAAGGTACTAGGGATGCTAGCAGAAATACCCAATGAAGGGATCACATTACTAGTCGGTTGCATTGTTGTAACTTGAGGGTTGGTATAGGTACAAATAGAGGCAATTGTTGTAGGAGGAATTTGAATTCCTCCTTGACTTGTAACATTTTTTGCAGGTAAAGGACAATTAGTACATGAGGTAAGACATGGTCCAAAAATATAAATTATATTATGCATAAGATCAACTCCTTCTTCAATCTCAATCATGTGATGTATGTTATCTATGGTAGGGATAACAGTGGTTGAAATTTTTTTAGTACTTATTTGGTTTTATAGGTTTTCTAAGTCTTCATGGATTTGGATTATGTTTTCTTGTGGAACACTAGCAATCAATGTTTCAACATGTGTCACACTTGAAGGTGTTAGAATTGGCTATGGCTACCAAGATCTTGAGACCAAATGGAAATCACAAAGAGAGAATAAAATGTGACAAGAATAAACTGTATTCTTGTCAATATGATTCAATGATATGATTGTTATGTACAATGTAGTAGAAACCCCTTGGTTATATAGCCAAGGTGAGATACAAGATGTCATAGGATTATGACAAGTGTCCTAATCATATGACATGAGACAACTAATCACACTTACCTAGGTTCACATGTGTTACAATTCAAAAGATAAGATAACAACTAATGACAACTAACACCTTCTAGAAATATTCCTTCCTAGGACTTAAGTAAACTTAACGTGTAAATAAGTCCCATAGTAATGAATTAACTAGGTACAAGACTTTATTTACGCCAACAACCCCCCTTAAGTGTAACTTAGGGAGTAGCAGATTATTATGAAAATGACACAAAGATGCAAGGATTGGTCCTAGATATTAGGCCATGTTAGGTACCCATGTACATATGCAAATGAAACCTATCAAAAATGGAGAAAAGGAGAAAACCCAATGGGACACAACTCCTCCCAAAAAGAGAGATGAAATACAAAATAGAAATGCTCTTAATGAAGAATGAGAAGGGAAAAACCCCATGTGAGGAAAAAGACCCCCGATAAGAGAGAAGTAGAAGAGAGACAAGGCGTCCCCCCTCAATGTTGAGTCTCCTGCAATGATGATAGACGCTCAAAATTGAATGCTGAAGATGATCCAATCTCGCCAAACAATGTTCCTCCCCTTAGGAAGAAACAAAACCATAGATGTATACGGGATGTCTGGAAGATGGATGATAGATGAAGATATCTTTGAAGCATGCTCAAGTGTCTCCATGTCAATTTTGAAAGCTGACACACTCCAAATAGGCATTCTAGGCCACATTGTTGAACATGACAATCCAAAATCTAGTAGAGATGAATGTAGAACATGATCCAAAGACAAGGGTATTCCGTCTGAAGATAGAGAAGCCTCCTCCAAATGTTGTCCAAAAGTATCCACAATAATGTCAAACTACAAATAATGTGCACCATATGTAGAAAAAAGCCAACTTTCTTGACACCAGTGGGAATAATTCATGATAAATTGAATTTAATGAGCCCTTGATTTGGTGTTTTGAGGTGTTTTACACATCCACACTAGCTCTTGGACCCTTACAAATTAAATAAAATGCATTTATTGATGTCTTGTGAAGGTGTTGTGAAGTATTGTAACACATTTCTACACATTTCTAGACTCTTTTCATTATAATTCACCTAAAAATCACCTTTTCATCACTTATCAAGTCCTATTCCAAGGTGTTGTAAAGTCTTGTAACAAGATTTCATGCTTTTCTAGGCTTAATTTCACTATTTACATCCTTATTATGCTTTATTTGACCCCTTTATGCACTCATAAGGCTTAATTAAGTGTATTTAGCTAACAAACAACATTAAATGCAAGATAATTCCTAACACCCTCTTACAAGCCCAAGGTGGGACCCATTCACCATGGGTGGCGAATGAGTCCCTCTTGGATCCAACTTCAAAATAATTCAATTTTTCTTTCAGGTTTTTATTTAAAAGTACCTTATGTCAGCATGTGATGAGGTATTATTGGATTATTAGGGCATAAGTGTGTATAAATAAGTGTTTTTATTCCCATTTCAACCCCCATTCAATCCATTAATTCATTCACATCTCATTCATCATATATCTTCTCTATCAAGTCAAGCAAGCTAGGGTTTCATCATTGCAAGTCACCAAGTTAACCTCCAAAGACATTCAAGGGCTGAATATTCCTCCATTATTGTAGACATTCAAAATCAATCATCATGGCAAGGTAATAACTCCATTATTGCATGTTTTATTACATTCTTTCATCATTTTGGTTTAATTACCTAAAAGGGGTTTGACCAAGGAAAACCCCCATGCCCTAACATTCAACATTTCTCTTTCTTGTCTTGAGTGTTTGTAGATTTAGGAATCTTGGAGGCTTGGAAATCATTGAAGATTGCATTGAAAATTTGTTTAAGTCTTCTCTTCATTGTCTAAGGAAAAACATCAACAAAAAGTCACCTTCAGGCGCAAATTTGACAGTTTCATAATCGAATGCCTGAAGAAGTAGAGAGTGCAGATTGAAGGCTCTGGTTTCCACCTTTGAATATTTAGAAATTCAGAAGTGGAATCATTCTCCATGGGTGGTGAATGAGTCCCACTTCTAGGATAGTTTTTAGTTTTTCGCATTTTTAGATACCCTTTTGTCTGAAACGGGTTCTAGAACAATTTTACAGATCTGGGACTAATTCGCTCAGAATGGTGAATGAGTCCCACCAGGCCTAAAAGTTAGCATCATTAGCATTTCAGAAGCCATTTCTAGTCTCCATTCATATTCCAGTTGCACACTTTTAGTTTCTTCCATTTCTGTTGCAGTTTGCATTCATTTCTAGGTGTTTTCTATATATCATAATGTGTTTTCAAACACTTCACATTTCATTAGTTTTGCATATTTAATCAATCAATTTCATCAATTTGTTGCATCTAAATAATTTCATTTAGACATAATTTCATCATACATACACTAGTTTGAGTGAACCACATTGATTTTGAGGGTTTATCTCTCTCCTTTTAGGTGAAAAACCCTAAGAGTGCAAGAGTAGCCTATAAACCTTATAAAAATCTATGGTTCATTTTGGTGAACCTTCTTTTCAAATACTTCTCTTTTCTTATTTGGAGTCCATCATAGATGTAGCCTTGCATTGACTTTTCATTAGGATTTGCATTAGTTAATTGACATGCTAGGTTTCAAATTTTGCATTCCAAAAAAAGTGCATTTAGGTTGCATTGTTGGCATCTAAATTCATTTAAATTTTCTGAAATTCTGCATTTTTAACTTAGGTCTGCATCATAAAACTCAGAAAGCATAAAAATCACTCAAAAATTTCTGAAATTTCTGAAAAAAGTCCATAGTGGGACTCATTCGCCACCCTGGACGAATTAGTCCCTTTTGACCCCTGAAACTGCCTTTTATAGAGTTGAAAACCCTATTTTATGCTTTTGTTTTTTGCCATTAGTTATTTGTATTAGTTGGTTGAGTTTTTGTATCATGCATGTCATTAGATTTAGCTTATATTATCTCATTCATGCATGGTTAAAATTCACATTTGCATTTCCAATCTTTCATCTTTCAGATTATTGCATAGTGCCATCAATAAATTCCTTTGTTTGAAATTTGACAAGTTGCATTTCATCCTATGTCTTTACATTGGATTTTATGTTTGCATAGATTATGTTACATTTAAACCATTAGAAATAAGCATTATTTACATTCATGGCACTTAGAATTTTGCAATTTTCATTTTTCAACATTAGTTCCTAGTTCATTTAGTCCATATTCATTAGCAAATGAAAACAAAAAATAAACAACATCAAACGATCAAATTAAAAAAATGATTTAATTTTGAACAACCCTAACATCTAAGCCCTTTAGTAGTGATGAATTAGACATGTTAGATGAAGCTCTATAGGGCTTCCTCTCTCTAATTTCTTCCACTAAGGCTTGTAATGACAAACCCAAACCAACCAACGATAACTTATCCCCCAAACCTTTTTGTAGTGATGACTTAGACATGTTAGATGAAGCCCTTAAATAATTCATCTCTCATAGCTCATCCACTAAAGGTCTGACACAAGAGGATGCAAGCATCGATAATCATGATAATCATAATTGTTCTTCTCCTGATATCTCTCCCATTGGTGATGAAGGTATCTTGATGAAAGAGGACACAATCATTGAAGATCATGCAAGTCTTGCTTGTCTTCCTCCTCCTCCCCCTTGCAATGACATTATGAAACACAAAGCTGAAATCATTTCTCCTATCTTACCTAGTCCCCATTCATCTCCAAACACCTCCCCTAATTGTGAAAATGCTTTAGTGAATAAGGATACCATCGTGAACAATCATGATAAACACACTTGTGTGGAGGATATGCTTGAGAACTATGACAATTGTACCTCTCTTACTCAAGAAGAAATTATAGGACATGAGGATGTAAGTGTAGATAGTCATGACAATCACCCCTTTTCTTCTCCTAATATCTTTTCTACACATGAAGAAGATAGTTTACTGTTAGAAGATATCATCATGGAAGATCTATTTGCACATAAAAGTCCAATCATTAGTAACCATGAAACTCCTAGCTATCTTTCTCTTGATGCCTCTCCTATGAGCGATGAAGCTATCTTGCCAAATCTAATTATGACATGTGATGAACATATTAGCTCTCCTCCTAGGGTCGATATTATGGAACATAAGAATGATACCTTAGAGAAAGTAGACAATAAAATAAAGAATTCTTCTCATATCACCACTATTGATACTCAACACCAACCCAAACTCATCCTTTACCCACCTAAGAATAACCTTTCATACCAACCAAGTTACAATGACATTGCTCACATATATAACAAAGTATATACAATCAAATCCAATCAAGCCAAAACTTTGTTTACTTATACATGTCTTAAAGATTGACTCACATGTGACACACTACCTTTCTTCATGATGCAGCTTATCGAAAACATATGACTTGACATAGGTATTTTTTAATAAGCTCTCATACCTTCTTCTACTTTAAATCAATTGCTCACAGTAATGGTGTTAGCAACCGCTTTAAAGTGGGGGAATACATAGTGTGCCGTAGAAAAATGGCCCCTTGCCATTTTCATGGCCTTTTAGGTCTTGTTTCATGGTGTTGGAACTATGCTGCTCTGATTTTATGTTGTAACATGGCTTGAACATGTTGATTTAGGTACTAAAATTCAAATAACGATGTCTTGTGAAGGTGTTGTAAGACATTTCTACATTCTTCTAGACTCTATTTAATGTAATTTACCTAAAAACCACCTTTTTACTCATCAACAAGTCCTATTTTGAAGTGTTGTAAAGTCTTGTAACAAGCTTTCACGCTTTTCTAGGCATATTTTCACTATTTACACCCTTCTCATGCTTTATTTGGTCTCTTTATACTCTCATAAGTTGTAATTAAGTGTATTTTTGAATGTTATCTTGACAAATAATATTAAATACAATATTTTTCCCGACATGTTTTTAGGTCCTAGGTGGGACCCATTCACCATGGTGGCAGATGAGTCCCCCTTGGCCTCAAATTCAAAATATTTCAAATTTCCTTTTGGATTTTATTCAAAATCACTTGATGTCAGCCTGTGATGAGGTATGAACGGATACTAAGGCACAATAATTGTATAAATAAGTGATTTTCACCTCATTTTACATCTCCCATAATCTCCTCACTCATTCAAGCATTTTACATTATCTTTTCAAGCACTATTCAAGCACTTTGAAGTAGCCATTGACATTACTTAGACTTGCATCATCAAGGGTTAGGTAAGTTGATAGAACTTGCATGTTATTAGTTTATCTTTCTCTTTCATTTCATTATCTTTTCAAGGGTTTAATTACCAAAAGTGGGGTTTGACCAAGGAAAACCCCTATTCACTAACCCTCAATCATTTTTCCCCTATTGCATGTTGGTTTGTAGCTCTTTGTATGTAGATTTGATAGGTTATTTAGGTGTTGAAGATTTATTTCCAAGTCAACTAGGTGCTTCAAGTCAACTTAAGTCAATTTCAAGCTTGTTGTATTTTTGCATTGACTTTGGCAACCTGACAAGTAGACATATCAAGATTTGGTGTTGCAGAGTTGTCTCCTAATTTTTAGAAATTTGGGAGAGGACTAATTCACCACCTATGGTGAATGAGTCCCACCTGAGGACTTAAAATCTGAATTTTGTTAGATTTTGGATCCCGACATACAGAAACCGACTCCCGACACTTTTTCACTAGGAGGAAGATTGATTCGCCACCCTAGGTGAATGAGTCCCACTGTGAAAAATTAGTGATCTTAGCTAGCATCAACAACATTCTAGAATCATCAAAATTTTCCCAGGTGCACTCTAATTTTGACCCATCTCTTTCTGTTTTGCACATTTCATAAATCTTACTTTTTCATTCATTTTCAGTCATTCAGATTAGTCAATTCCATTTAGTTAAGTTCATCTACATTAAAAAAATTTGCATACATTCTTATTTAAGTGAATCATAAGCTTTTTTGGCCCTATATATCTCCTTTTAGGTGAAAAACCCTAGAAGTACAAGAGTAGCCCATAGGGTCCCAAAAAACTATGTTTCATTTTGGTGAACCTGACTTTTGAACACTTTAGATTTATGATTGCATTCAAATATTGCATCTTAGTTTCCATTTGCATTAGCATTCAATTAGGACATTGATTTGTTATTGCATTCTAGGACTTTTCATTTTGCATTAGTGAAAACTTCATTTAGATTTCATTTTTGCATTACATCTCATTGAAAAAAGTCAAAATCTGCATTCTGCATTTGTAATTTCATTCTATAGAGCATTTAAATCATATTTAAATTTTGAAAAACACTAAAAAACTTCATACCGACTCATACCCGTGGCGAATTAGTCCCTTTGACTTTTTAGACAACATTTATTGCATTTTTCTAGAGTTTGTTTGCCTCCCTTGTTCCCCCTGTAGTTGTACTCTATACAGTTAGCGTAATCTTTGTTATTTTCATTTTAGAGCTCTTATATTAGCTTGCATTTTCATTCACCCCTCCTTTGTGGTACTTGTATGAGTGTTTGGTGCCCCGTTGACAATACTTTAGTGAGAAGAAGTTCTAGACTCATGACATCCCATGATAGCACTTTCTTTGTGGACCTTGGGATCTCACGAGCTCCTACTCCTAGTATGGACAATAGTGCATTAGGCCTTGACAATACCACTTCTATGCCTTCACCTTTCCATTCAATGAATGTTGACAACCAAAAAAATTCCCTCCTAGAAGAAAAGGTCATTAATATTCATGAGGACTTTGCACATTTACAACAAGACTTGTCACTTGAAAACATTTCCACTAGTGCCATACCCACCATTGAGAACCTTCACCTCCTAATTGAAAGTGATGATGGCTTGCAAGTGATGAAGAAAATTGCCAAGATTTACAATAAACATGCCTCTTCAAATACCCAATTCGCAAACATTCCTGTAAACCAAGGAGTGCGTCAAGTTCCTCCCCCTTCAACCATAGCATCCATACCAACTTATACCAATCCGCAAGTCCATACAACTATGCATCAGGCTACTTCTTTCCCGATTTCCACTAGCATTCCTAATTCTTTTGTGGCATCGGAAGTCCCTTCCACCACTTTCACACCCTTAGCATTCCTTTCACTTCCCCTAATATCACATACACTTAATCACCATTTTCCCTTCCACCTCAACCTACATACCCCGATCCCCTTCTTACACAACTCCTTATCGCTGTTTCATCTATGCAACATCAACTTTCCACGATTAGTCAAGGTCAAACCAATCCAACTACATATCATGTCTGTAACAACCCCTTATCCTTAGAAATCTTATGTATCTCGATGCCACAAGGGATAGAAATGACTTGGTTTGAGAAATACAGAGGAAAAGGAGATCCTATCAACCATGTTAATGCTTATACAACTTTGTGTAGTGACTTTGTCCTTGACGATAAAATTTTAGCAAAAAATTTTCCAAGGACCTTGAAGGATACTGCATTTGATGGTTTTCCAACTTTCCCAATCATTCCATCTATTCATTCAATGAATTGGTGGATTCTTTCATTAGTCACTTCCAAGTTCACATGACACCTAAAAAGACAATGGCAGACCTTATGAGATGTAGAAAAAACACAGATGAAAAAGTGATGGATTTCATCTCATGTTACCAATCCTTATATGCTCAAATTGATGTCAAGATTCTAGATGCACATCTGCAAAATATGTTTATCGAAAACTTGCACACCAACCTTTAGGATAAACTAACCATGATGAAATTCCCTTCATTCAAGCATTTATGTACAACCTTATGTGACTACCAAAATTCAATTTTAAGTCATGATTCAAGATCTACTTCTAGTCGAGTTGAAAAACCTGAACACACCAATCAAAACCAAAATAACACATAAAACTTCCACAAATCTAATAGAGACTTTTTATAGTTTAATCCGCCTCCTCAACCACAACTGCAACCAACCCAACAAGTTCAAAATTCAATGGTCATTGTAAAGGTAGCCGTGCCTTATCATTATGGGGATCTAAAGAGACAATTCACTCCTTTACCTGATACTCTCCATAATACAATGAACCAATTAATTCAAAAACACATGCTCACTTTGCTGCCTGTTAGACCACTTGATCAAAACCAACTGTTACCACCCAATTTCAAGCCTAACGCTTATTGTCACTTTCATTTCCAAAATGGGTATGACATTGAACATTGCAAGTGTCTAAAACATTTAGTTCAAGACCTCATTGAGTTAGGCCATTTGTCCATTGAGGGTGTTAATGATCAAGGAAATAAGTCTGTTGCACCCCCTAACCAGAATTTACAAATTTTCACTAACCCTATGCCTAAACATACTACCTCGTTTGTCAAGGCTAGTGAACCTTCAAAGACTGATGTAATGACTATTGATACAAATAATGAACAACATGATACAACTCCTATTGTTACCCAAGTTAGTCGTATGGATAATTTTGTGGCTATGATAGATGTTATCCCTCGTAAGGGCCAAACCACTAAATCAATTGATATTACTTTTTTTGCTAATGACATACTACAAAAGCTTCCTTATGGTCCTCACTACATAGCTGGCCGAATCTATAATAAGCCCACTAATGGGATATTGATAGATCCCGCTTGTGGTGAGAATGTGATCATAGAGGAGTTTCTAGTATTACATGAGCTATATCAAGATGATTGTAATAAATCGATTGTATGGATTAAAACACATTGGTTTTGCATGCCCTACGATTAGATCAATCGTTCTACCTCTACACATAGGACCTAAGACTTTGGATGTGACATTTTCCATTGTTCCACAATCTGACCAATTTTGTTTGTGGCTAGGCCTCCCTTGGCTTCGCTCAATGAAAGCAGTCCCATTAGTTGTTCATAAGTTCTTGAAGTTTCCACATGACAATGGGATAGTCAACTTACACCATAGTGGATTTAATCCTTTTTCTTCCAAAGGTAAATTCTCATTAGAATCCTTTTTGTCCTAAACCCATGGAACCTATCACCCCTCGCAAGGATTTCTTTTTCATAGCTTATCAAAAGTTTAAAGCCAAAAAGCTAGCCAAATTATCTCTTTGTAACACATTCCCATCCACTTCCACACATCCTATCATAGAAAAAACCATGCTTCAACCTGAGTTTGACATTGAGAAAACCATACAACCTCCTGAACAACCACCCCTTGATACTTTCCTGCCATTGTTTAAATGACCAAGGGAAAATGAAACCACTCCTGTCATGCCTCCTCACCTTAAAAAAGTGTATAAATCCAAAGAGAAAGTGGTTGAACCATCCTCTTCAGTTTATTTTGTTCTTCTCCCTTTGGAAGTAGAAGAACCTATGATGACTCAATCCACTCTTACAGCTCCACAACTCCAAAATAGAATTAAATGGAACTGCGGTGCTAGGGAATGAAGGTGTTGTCGTCATCTCCTTGCTCGTCAATCACACATAGAAGAAGATAAATAAAATCAACCTTTACCTTTGAAAAAAGTAATAGATGAACACCCTCCTTCTCCTGGCTTGCCACAAGATAGTCCAATGCAACAATCACAACAAATTGAACCAATCCAACAACCTCAAATTTTGATCCATCCATCTTTAGAAATCACCCTTCGTCCTCCTATTGTCATTAATATTGATGATGATGATGATGATGATGATAATGATGATGACATGGAGATTTCTAAAATAGATGAAGAAGTTCATAATGATTTAAATTCTCTATTTTCATCCATAATGAGCTTAAATGATACATCCTCTTCACCAATTGAAGAATCTGGTATGACTCTTGGTTCGACGCTTGCAATTATTCCTTTGGACAGTCAACTGCCCTCGCATTAAACTGAACATGATTGGGAGGAAGATGAATTATTAGATGGTTGAATTGCATTCACCTAACTATCCTTTTTGATTTTGTCTTTTTCTTTTCCTTTTCATCTACATATCGTGTTCCCCTATGTCGTGCGTTTGATATTCCTATCTTTGTACACTTCTTCTATTCATACCTCTATTCTGCTATCTGTTGTGCATTGTATTTTTCTCTTTTTGTTTTGTGCTTTCCTTTTGGGGATGAAAAAAAGTGTAGAGACACCCTATGTCTCTTCCACGTTGACCCAAAAGGTTCTTGTATTTTTCTCTTTTTGTTTTGTGTTTTCCTTTTGGGGATGACGCAAAGCGTAGAGACACCCTATGTCTCTTCCATGTTGACCCAAAAGGTCCTTGTCTTTTTCTCTTTTTATTTTGTGTTTTCCTTTTGGGAATAACACAAAGTATAGAGATGCCCTATGTCTCTTCCATGTTGACCCAAAAGGTCCTTGTCTTTATCTCTTTTTATTTTTTGTTTTCCTTTTGGGGATGATGTAAAGCATCTAGAGAGGCCCTATGTCTCTTCTATGTTGACCCAAAATGTCCTTGTCTTTTTCTCTTTTTTTGTTTTCCTTTTTGGGATGACGCAATGAGACAATCTCTATGTTCTTTCCATGTTGACCCAAAAGGTCCTTGTCTTTTTTCTCTTTTTGTTTTTTTTGTTTTTCTTTTGGGGATGACACAAAGTATATAGATTCCTATATGTTCCTTCCATGTTGACCCAAACGGTCCTTGTCTTTTTTCTCTTTTGTTTTGTTGCTTCTCTCTTTGGGGATAATGCAAGGCATTGGAGACCTAAATGTCTCCTTCATGTTGACCCAAAAGCTTTTTCTTACCTTTTATTTCACCTTTTTGTTTTCTTTTCTTTTTCTTTGTAAGCTTTTCATTTCAAGGACGATGTAAAGCCGAGACCTAATGTCTTCTTTCCATGTTGACCCAAAATGACCTTTCTTTTTCCTTTTTTTTCGCTCTCTTTGTGTCATTTTCTAGTTCTATGTGCTTTGGGGAATGATGATAGTTTCAAGCTCTTTCATAAAAACAAATTGCAACAATGAACATACTGACCCCAAATCCATAGATCCCTTATGTGTTTTGTGTGCTTTCTTTTCTTGGGGCAACCTCCTTTCTCTTGTTTTCATATTTTGACATAACTAAACCCAACTTCTTGAAACAAAATGACTTGAATAGGGCTTTCCACATTGGGGCCTCATGTCTTGTTTTCTTTTTCTTTTCTTTTCTTTCCTTTCTACTTTAAAGTAATCTGCTCATAGAATGATGTGTAGCAATTCCTTTAAAGTGGGGCATACATTACCATTAATTCATTTACATTCTTGCCCTAGTAGCCTTGCCATTTAATGGATGCTTATCACTTTGTGGATGACATTGGGTGTGATGTCTCCATAAGGTGGATCTATCTTTACTCATATTACATTCCTCTTTGGTGACTTGATGTGATGCAGCACTACATCCCCTAAGTTGTGAATATACTATTCTTTGATTGGTCCTCTCTTGGAGACATTAGACACAATGTTCCCCAAGTGACTAACCTTGCATAAATTGAACATGACTCCTTTGAACATATTTTCACATTTTACATTTTACGTTTTACTTTTTTGCATTTTTACATTTTTCATTTCTTTTGCCACCTTGCATAACACAACTTGTATGACTATGGTGCCCCTTTCTTTTTGTTCATGAACATTCCTTTTGCTTTGTGGTGCCTTGTTAAAGTTATCAGGCAGTATAAATTTGACATGGTTGATTAGGAAGCCCACCTAGTGGCATGAATTTTCCCCATAGCCACCTTTGTGTTTGTGAGTGCATACCAACTAGTGTATGTATCTTACCTTTTTGGGCTTTCTCACCCCACAAACAGCTAGAAGTTCTGTGGCCCCAGAGTGAGTATATAGTTGGGATTTCTTACCCTGCGGACAACTAGTTCCGTGGCCCTAGAGTGAGTATACAGTTGGGCTTTCTCACCCCGTGGATAGCCTAAAGTTCCATGGCCCCAGAGTGAGTACACATTCTCTTTTTCAAACAATCAGCCTAGATCTCTTTCCACAACTAGTTGGTTGACAATCAAAGCTTCATCCAATTATTTTCAACACTTGTGTGTTCCTTTGTTCTTATGTCTAGTTTTCCATGGGATCTTCATCCTAGGGGCTTGATACTCCCTCTTGATCAAAATCATTCCATCTTACTAGTGTAAGTGCATTTGAATCCTCCTCTCGATGTTCATGGCTACTTTAGTGTGGGTTTGAAATAGGCTCATCCTCTCACTAAAGTGGGGGATAAATGTGCCATAGAAAAATGGCCCCTTGTCATTTTCATGGCCTTTTAGGTCTTGTTTCATGGTGTTGGAACTATGTTGCTCTAATTTTATGTTGTAACATGGCTTGAACATGCTAATTTAGGTACTAAAATTCAAAGAATGATGTCTTGTGAAGGTGTTGTGAAGGTTGTACATTTATACATTCTTCTAGACTCTATTTAATGCAATTTACCTAAAAACACCTTTTTCTCATCAACAAGTCCCTATTTTGAAGTGTTGTAGTCTTGTAACAAGCTTTCACGCTTTTCTAGGCATATTTTCACTATTTACACCCTTCTCATGCTTTATTTGGTCTCTTTATACCCTCATAAGTTGTAATTAAGTGTAGTTTTGAATGTTATCCCAAAAAATAACATTAAATACAACATTTTTCTCGACACATGTTTTTAGGTCCTAGGTGGGACCCATTCACCATGGGTGGCGAATGAGTCCCCTTGGCCCCAAATTCAAAATATTTAAATTTCCTTTTAGGATTTTATTCAAAATCACTTGATGTCGGCCTGTGATGAGGTATGAACGGATAATAAGGAACAATAATTGTATAAATAAGTGATTTTCACCTCATTTTACATCTCCCATAATCTCCTCACTCATTCAAGCATTCCATCTCACATTCAAGCATTTTACATAATCTTTTCAAGTACTATTCAAGAACTTTCAAGCAACCATTGACATTAGTCAGACTTGCATCATCAAGGGTTAGGTAAGTGTTATCAATAGTTTTGCACCCTGCTGAATGCAATATTCAGCAAACTACTAAACATGGAAACCTCTTTCAGATGTGGGTGATCTTATGTGAAAGAGGAATCTCCAGAGTGAGTTGGTTCTCGAATGATGAATTCTATTCTAAAACAGCTTCTGAGGAAAGGGATAAAGAATAACTGAATATAAAACCTATTTCTAAAAGATAATTCACCAAACTTATAAGGATTCAGACCTAATCACTCATAACAATTTCTCTATTGCAGTAATCCTCACAATCTCATTGGCACATATCACATTAATAATTTGCATGAAGATCTAGAAAACAGATACAACAT
Source organism: Sequoia sempervirens (assembly GCA_007258455.2). Classification (NCBI taxonomy): domain Eukaryota; kingdom Viridiplantae; phylum Streptophyta; class Pinopsida; order Cupressales; family Cupressaceae; genus Sequoia; species Sequoia sempervirens. The sequence goes on along the minus strand of VDFB02104663.1, from coordinate 1,237 downwards.
GCAACCTGAAACATGTAATTCTGAAACATCACCTATAACAGCAAGACATAAAAGGATTTCAATTTGAAAACACAAGTACATCAGATTGCTATTACAAAATTTGAGATAGGAAATGAGAAGGAGAAATCTGCTGCTCTATTAAAATTGGAAGAGTGTCAATTTGACCAAACTGAGTATCAAAAAGTTTACAAGCTCCCCAAAATGAGTAAGGGCAAGAAACTGATTTGAACTACCGAGAATGGAGAGTTGAAAGACTAAATCTATCAAAAGAACTCTAAAGGAAACCCTAATCCGAGCTCATAAAAAGCTCAAGGAAAAAAGGCCTCAAACAAACTCAAAAATTGCTTTAAAGCAGAAAAAAGCACAAAGCTTTTATGATTACACTGTCAAGCCCCTAAAAATGGGCAAAATCTGCTTTAAAAGCACAAAAAACACCTTATCTCTCCAAGGTAAGTCTGGAATCCGACCAAGAGGAAAGTCAGTCAAAGATCTGCTAAAAATAGCAAGAAAACATAAAGCAATTATAAGACATCGCTCTTATGCTTCTGCTTTACAAGATGCAGATTTTTACAATTTGCCCTATTTTTGCAACTCAAAGATTGGAAATCTTTTGCAAAAATAAAACTGCTTACTTCTTCATTACAATAATTGATTTTTTCCCAAAAAATCATAAAAATATACCAATGTCATCATTATCTCCTCATCACAACTCCAATTGATTTCTTTAAAATCAATTTAAAAAATAAAACCCTAAGGGTTAAATTGACCTTCAAGGTGAAAGCAAACCCTAAATGATAAGATACCTTATTGATTTTTTCTTAAATCAATTAAAACAAGATCTAAGGTAAGGCATCCCTTAATCCTTATTCTCCTAAGGCACAAAGTATAAGCCTTAAAGACTTAAAGATAACCTAGGCATAGAACTTCGGCCTAACATAATCAGTGATTTAGACTTAGGCTTGAATAAATCATAAGGAAACACTATGGGTTCAGCCACCATTTGATATTTGACATGTGCATTTGAATGGAAATTCTAGAAAGTTCATCATGTTCAAATTAGGGATTTGAACAAAATAGGGTCAAACCCTAATTATCACCATTTCACACCCATGACTTTGGAAAGAAAGAACCTCTGTCTAAGAAGAAACTGCTGCTATGATGGTGTTGGATTCGAGCCCGTGTGCACAGAAATCCTCCTCTCCTCTCCAGTTGACCGAATCTACAGTGGGTAAGTCTT
>VDFB02104662.1:0-22364 GCA_007258455.2 Sequoia sempervirens | reverse complement strand
GTAACAACGCCTCTTTCTTGTATACCAACTCATAAGGAAAAGTCTTAAGGACTTGCTTAGGAGTTATGTGGTTTTCGCAGAGTGCTACTCAGAGGTTTTTATGCCATTCCCTTTGGTGTTTTGAACCAATCCTTTTAAGGAGATGGACTAGGCTCTTGTTCGTTGACTCCGCTAGACCATTTCCCTGTGGGTAATAGTTTGATGATGTCTTGAGGAATATGTGATTATTTAATGCAAAGTGACATACCTTTGTGCCTAAGAAAACTATATCATTATCCAAAATGATTGTTTTCAGAGGACCAAACCTTGTCACCAGTTCCTCAAGGAAATCTACAATCTATGTTTCTATTGTACTTTTAAGTAGAACAACCTCTATCCATCTTGTGAAGTAATATGTGGCAGTCAGAATCCACTTGTGTCTGGTGCTAGAAATTGGGTTGATCATTCCAATGAAGTCTAGGCCCCATTGTGCAAACAGTTCATCTGCCACTATGGGTTTGAGGGGCATTGCAGAATTCTTCATTTTGTCAGTAAACAACTGGCATTTTCTGCAATATTTTACCAAAGAGTGGGAATCTTAAAAAGTGTAGGCCAATAATAACTAGTAGGCATGATTTTAATGGCGGTGGTCTTAGCAGAGAAATTTCCACCCACAAAACTATTGTGGAACTCGTCGAGGATCCTCTTTGCTTGCTCCAAAGTGATGCATCGCAGGAGAACACCATTGAAATTCCTTTTGAAAAGGACTCCCTCTATTAGCGTATATCCATAATTTTGTAGCCGGTAATATCTTCTTTTTTGGGATGAGAGACCTAGTGGATACTTTTTGGTTTGCATGAACCTCATTCTATTAGTTAGCCAACTGCCTTTCAATTCTAATTCATTTATCAAGATGAGCTTCGGTTGCTCCTCTATGGAAGGTACCTCCTCATTCTGTGCCATGTACTCACACAGTCCTCTTCCGTTAATAGTTTTAGTAGGCTTGAATTCAATGTCATATTCAAGGATCTTGGTGATCCAATTGGCCCTTTTTTCTGTGATCTCCCCTTCCATGATATATTCACGCACACTAGCATGTGCGACATATACAAGCACCCTGTTGTAGGAAATTAGATGGTAGAACTTTTTAAGTCCCTCCTTTTGACAAAATTATAATGCACTTCATATTCCTTTAGGGTCTGGGATTAGAATGCCACTAGATGTTCTCCTCTTCCTTCATCGTCCTTTTGGGTTAAGACAGTAGCGATATTGGACACGCTACTGAACACATACATTATAAAATCCTTAGATTGATTTGGAGTAACCAGTACTGGAGCTGTGGAAATAGCTTCCTTGAATTTTTCAAAATCTTCTCGAGCTTCGGTCATCCACTTGAATGTCTGATCTTTCTTTAGCATCAGGGTGGTCAGCCTAATCATTCCCGCAAAATCAGAAATAAACTTGCTGAAAAAATTTACCTTGCCCAGGAAAGACTGAACACCTTTCTTATTTATCAGAAGGGGAAGTTCTTTGATAGCCTTTGCTCGTTCAAGATCAATTGAAACCCCTTCTTTAGACACAACATGCCCTAACAGCTTACCCTGCGGTACTCTGAATACACATTTCTTCAGGTTTAGGGAAACTCTGAACTCTTGGCATTTTTGAAAAACTAATTCTAAATGATCAAAATGATCATCTTTAGATTTTGAGAACATAGTAAGATCATCCAAATAAATTAGAATAAACTTATTGATTAGTTCGTTGAAGGAAATGTCCATCGTCCGTTGGAATGTTGCCCCTGCATTGGATAAACCAAAAGAAATTTTAGCATATGCAAATGTTCCCCACTTTGTGGTGAACATAGTCTTGTGTCAAGCTTCTTCTTTAACCTGGATCTGATTGTAGCTGAAGAAACCATCCAATAGAGAAAACATTTTTGATCCTACAACCATTTGTAGGATTGACTCCATCGAAGGCAGTGGATAGTGGTTCTTTAAGGATGCTCTGTTTAGCTCTCAGAAGTCCACACATAAATGAATATCTCAATTCTTCTTTTGGACCGGGACCAGATTCGATACCCAAGTACTATGCTTGATTGGGAAGATAATGTGTGACTTAATGAGCTTAGTTAGCTCTTGCGCCATTGGGGCTTCAATTTTAGGGTTGATGGGCCTTTGTTTCTATCAAACTAGTTTTACACCTTCTGTTAGCTCAATAGTGTGTTGAATGATGTTAGGATCATATCCCTCCAGATCATCATAGGACTAGACCACTGCTCCATATTTTTCACAGAAACTGATGAGTCTTTCCTTATCATGGTGTGGGACATTTTTACCAACTCAGAGATTCCTACCATCGGAGACCCGAAGGTCCACATAATCACTTTTTTCAGCTACAAACTTCTGTTTATCATTTTCGACATCATCACAATAATTTTTTTTTTTATAGTAACCAATCCTTTCAAAAGTTTATTAGATTTGAGCTGCATAATTTTTCCTTCATAAGCTTCCACAATCTTTGGTTGAAGTTGATCGGCAAACTCCCCTGAGTGCTGGATAAATGAGGTGATGTGTTCATCGCTTTCAAAAAAATTCCAACTCTAATCATTGTCAGGGATCGCTGGTTAGACTAGTACTCGTATTGAATGTTCATTATAAAGAAGGTTAGAGACAGGATCAAACTGAGCACCAATCACGGCCATGCTATTTACGTTGCTATTTTGTCCTCAAGGAATAGTCTTGATGTTGAAAACTTCAAATCCATCAATCAACTCCCAGACTCGGTGCTAATAGGATCTCATGCAGACATTTTTTTTTGCAGAAACTCCTCAGACTTGGTTAACTACTAGTTTGGATTCTCTGAACAAAATCAATTGCTTAATTCCCATTCGTTCCGCAAGGCTTAAACCTTGAACCAATCCTTCATATTTAGCCTCATTATTTGAATAGGTGAAATGAAAGCGGAAAGACCTCAACAATTTTTCATTTTATGGGGATATTAGATATATCCCTGCTTCAGCACCCACTTTGCTTCTTGCTTCGTCAAACTATAGTGTCCATAGCTCATTTGCTTGGCTACCTTCAGATTCTTTGGTGACCCTCAGAAGTACTTGGTCTTCATCATAACTTACATATGTGCCCAATCCTGTAGCATGATAATTGCTAAAAGGATTATTGTCTATGTGTTCACTCAATAGAGCATCTTCTTTATCATTCTGATCTCCACTCACCTTATCTTCCTCTAGCAATTCAATGCAATACATTTCTTGCTTGGTGATAGAGGTATCCACAGCTTCAAAATTGATCAAGGTTTCATCCACTACATGTTCAGAATGTAAAGCCTCTAATTCTATCTTCATTTTTGCATCGTGTTTGGTCCTAAGTATTAGATGTGACCAATCTAAGGACAGGTATGTACTCACCTTTGAAGTAAATTCTCAGGATAGACAGAGACCAAACATAGGAGGAACATTTATGATCACCATGTCCTACGGAACCGTGATACTAGGACAAGCTAATAGAGTTAAAGGAAGCACTTTGATGACACATATGGTCTCAAATTTATTCCCATCAAGCTGCATTACCCCTCTTTTCATAGGTTCATAGCTGAGTCCCAAAGCTTCAGCTATCTGTTTAGGCATAATTGCGATACTAGTGCCAGAATCAATCACAGCATTGTGTAATAACTTCTTTCCTATAATGAGAGTCAAGAAGAAGGGTTGAGGTTTCAACTTATTCCTGTCCTCAGAAGGGGATTCCTTTGTATTTTTTGTAAGGATTTTAGCTGGCAGTATTTGATAAACAACATTTGCACTAGAAAATGACTCTGTTGGTGCCGGGTTGACCTCTTCTTAAAGTACCTTCTATAATAGCATCTTTTGTTCTAGGATAGCTAGAATGTCCCATAGAGACACATTAGTAGATGATTTCTTCAATTTCTCTACCACATTAAAAGGTGACAAACTCGGAGGTTTCTACTCCTTGGTTCTTGCTATAATAATTTCCTTTCGTGGTTGATAAGGTGAAGGGACGGTTGAAGTACTAGGAATCTGATCGGAAATGCCTTTGAGTTGTGGGTTGTATGGATGCAAAACAACTAACTCACTGGTGAATCTCCTCTTTGAGCTTGTGTTATAATTAGACTACACTTGTGGTGTTTTGGATATGAATGCATCATTAGCAAACATCGTTTCTTCTTCCTCCATCCAGGAGAAGAACATATGATCAAGATCAATATCAGATTCTTGTTCTAAAGATATTTCTTGCATTTTCACGGTAAGGACCACACTCTCCATTTGTGGTGAGGCATATACATAACCTCCATGTTCCATTGTCGCACCTTGGCTACCTTGCTCCACCACATTTTGTTGTAAGTTGTCACACGAATAGTTCTGAGGCATATGTGCATCGTTACAGGGGAAGCGCCATGGATTGATATCATCAATAAGGTTGTTCTACCCTATGGTTAATTCTCTACTCGAGCTTGGTGACGCGCTTGTCAGTGGAGTAGGCACCAACACCATTTGGTTTATAGTCAAGGCTGATGGATTAGTGTGAGGCGTGCCCTGGTATTGATTCTACTGATAAGAAGACTACCTGCCTTGATAGTTTTGATATTAAGGTTTCAGAGGCATTACTTGGTTCTGCTTAAGAGTGGTTATATAATTTTCCATGGTTTACAACATCTCTTTGAGGTCGTTAATTTCATCCTTGGAAGAACCTGATGTAGAAGCCACATTTTGTGGGCTTGCCACATATGTATACATTGACTGGGCAGTTGTGGGCACATTAGTTGACGCGAGCTCTTGCGTGAAGATCGATATTTTAGGAAATATCGGCATAATAGGTTGAGGAGGAAATTTTCTGCAATCTATTAAATGATTCTTATCTTTGACAGCAATACCTTAAGGATCTGGTAGAGTAGCTCCTCCTAAAGAATTGATCATCACAAAAATCTCAGAATTGGACTTTAGATAAAATAAAAATTCCAACTCAAGAGTCAGGCGTATGGTTACAAAAATCCTTTGCCAATTTGCATGAAATTAGGCATTAAAGTCTATCAGAGCCTCCTGGGGGCTCGTTTTATGACAGATAGTTGATAATACAATAAAGAAACATCTCCATCATTTGAGAACCTCTCATAGAACGGATCTCTGAGCTCATCCAAGGTGTGAATTGAATTAGGTGTCAATTTTTGGTACCAATCCAGTTCCTTGTCTTTAAAAGACATGACAAGAAGCCTTAGGGCTACATTCTATGTTGTAATCCCATGTACTATACATATGTCTACCACATCCTACAAATGTTCTGCTGGTGTTCTTCAGCTGTCTCCGGTAAACTTCGGTATAGCTTTCATGGCTGAAACTAGGATAGTGCCCTAGAAAGTGGGTGTTGTCAGGGCTACCAAGGGACTTCTGGGGTCCCATGCCACATAGTTTCTGTTGGCGGCAGGCAACATGGTGAGAGGAAAGGGTGGTAGGAATGGAACGGTTACCAACTAATTTGTGACTTGGACTATCCCCAGGGGAGGTACTAGTAAACTGGGGTTGCCTATGGTTTGAGATCTGGTTATAGGCCGATCACTCATACACCCTTCTAAAATGCAATTTCATTTAAGATCAACCCCACCGGGCGTGCCAAAAAAAGAACAAAATATTGATGCCAAAATTTGACGAGGTAACAGAGTCTTATGGGAAACTCAGTTTAAGGGGGACCTTTTGCGCTATACTGAATAACCTCTAGATTTTTAAGAAGCCGACTTCTTCTATAATGGGGTTTGGAAAGGAAAAATGAAGTAGATATAATAAAATGAAGTCTAACCTAAGGTGATGGGCCAAGATTTAATGATGGGCACGATAAATCATAGATTTAAGGGCCAGAATGGTGTTGTAGTGTTCTAGAACATCAAATACTTAAGATTATAGTATAGACAATTCATTCATTGACATAAAATAATATTGCATACATTCCTACTACCAAGAAGAGTCCTTAGACATGATCTAGGTAAGAAAACTTGCATCCAATATATATAGAAGTTCTCAAATGAAGTGTCAAAACAATAAAAAGCATAGTTCACAGTTTGATCAAATAGCATGAAAAACAGAAAGGCTAAACAATTGGCATAGTCTGAGATTTTTTGCAATCAAATAAAACAGTAATAAAGGTCTGGCGTCTTTTACTAAAACCAGCATTTTCCTTCCAAATTCTGGACCCTTTTCTCATCACAAAGAAAAGTATATATAGCAAGAGAACTTCCCACCACCTCAAAGAGCAGTAATAGAAAAGATTTTGCAATCCTCGACAATGATTCCTCAATCAGAATATTCTCCAGGCCGTTACAGTAGGATCAATCTGGAACAAAGAATCCAATCATTCCAGACACAAGTGCATCTTCTATAATGATAGCGGTGGTCCCAGCTAGGCATGATTAGACAAGTGTCACCCCTGGGGTGAATGATTATGACACACATCGACCAATAGTATTATTCGGTTCATCCGGTCATCGCCAGCATATGTGATCCTTCGTCTAGGCATATGGCAGCCCTTCATTGCCCGTATGAACCTCTTTCACCTTGCCACTGAGGAATTGCGTTAATGTTACATGTGTCAAATGGTCAGAGCCTTCATTAATAATAAAGGGAACGATTACCAACTGGGCGCAAAAGAGGCACATGGCATCATTTCATTGTCCCCAGTTGCTACTTTATTTCCATGTTGAAATATTTGTGAACGGTAGACATGTAGCCATTGTACACTGTAGTTAGCAACCGTGAGGCCTGCCAAAACTTTTTAGGAATGAGGGCTTTGTGGTAGCACTTTGCAGCTTGATGAGGTAGCAAGAAAACATGATTAAAAGTATCCAGCAGTCGCAACACATGGAAGCACAATAGAGTTTCCTAGGATGCGAAAGGAAAGTCGAGACTCAGAGTTGCGAGGAATAGAAATGTGGAGAGGCAGAGAAAAACTTAGATAAAAGGGCGAGCAGACCTTGAGATGCATAGGTCAGCCTATGGAAAAATAAATCTGAAGGGAGCTGGTTAAATATTTGTTAACACATACCACAACCCAAATATTTTTTGTGACCTGTATGAATTGATTGCAATTTTTTTTATTGACAAGTAATTAATGATGGTATGATCCATACTAGCAGATAGGGGAAACTTTTTTCCTTAGGGTATGGGTGAACTGCTCATATTTTCATGATTTGGCAATCAATCTTCGGGTTTTTGGGCTTTTTGGATGTGATGGAAGGGTTGATTTTGACTCAAAGTGCACCAAAATTGCACCTACCTTCTATATATGACAACCACACTTCAACTTCAAACCCTCATAGATCTAGCCTAATATGTCTAATTTGGATGAGAAAAAAAGGAAAAACTAACTTTCTCGAAACCTGTGATCTTAATGGTGAGCTCGTATTTTCACCAAAAAAGTTCTGATTTGAACCTACAATACAAAACTAGAAAGATGAAACCCACAAATCTAGTATTTCATTCAAGCTTTTTTGATTCTCTAGATCATCATTCGATACAAGAGAACTGCATACTCAACTTTTCAAGATTCACCAAGATCTACAACCTAGATCTCTCAATAAAGACTAATGGGTATGTGCAGGATCATGATGGGCCTAAAAGTGGCAATATGATGGGTATGTGGTCGATGACTATTTTTTTACCCAAAATTGATAAAACGAAAAGGGTTTTTAAAGGAGATTCTCAGCTTTCAAACAATCTAAATTATGCTTTACTTTGAATTTAATAAGTAATTATTATTCATTTTCTATTCAAATTACGACTAAAGTCCTGATTGATAGGTTCATTTAGAAACATCTATAGCTTTGAAACGGTATCACATTTTTTGAATCCAAAACATGCGTCACATTCTATGCTTCGCATACTATAGGATTAAAAAAAGAAAAATTGAATTTCATGAAGTTTTGACCAAGTTAAGGTGGTTAGACATACGAGTTTTTATAATTTTTAAAAAGTTGTAATAAAAAATTCATAATTAATTATTTACATGGAAAAAAATTATATAAAAATATGCATCACATCGGGGCATAATTCCTCTACTTATATATAAAATCTTATAAAAAATATTATCTTTTTATTGTGGTTAGGGTGGTCAGATAGACACCTACTTCTTCTTTTTTCCCTAAAAATTAAGCACCACTACATTGAAATTTCAAATTTTCACCAAATATATATATATATATTTTAAACAAACCTAGTAGTTTAGAAACTACATTCAATTTTCTACAGATTCTATTCTTACATAATTTTTAAATAATATAGATAAATTACTCAAATTTTAACGTCAAGTTTCCTAACTCTAATTTTTCTGAATTTTTTGCCACTTAAGGGCCTATTTTTTCCATGATGATCCTGCACATACCCTAATAAGAAGATATCCCACAAGATTTGATACCATGTAAGATTTGGTATAGAATAACTCTACACCATGCAAGATTTGGCTGAACATTATAGCCACCCAAGATCTAGGCACTTCATGAAAGAACAAGTGATATCAATATGCAATGCTCAAAATTGCAATGGAATTGATTATGTAGGAATTCCACAATATGACAATTTACATATGAGACCACCTAGTTGAATAGCCAAGGTGAGACATACGAATAAATAGGATTACGGTAAGTGTCTTAATCCTATTTCATGTAACAACATATCATAACTATCTAGGACATGTGTTAAAAATTAAAAAGATAAGATAAGATCTAATGACAACTAACACCTTCTAGAAAGATTCCCTCCTAAGACCTAAGTAAACTTATCATGTAAATTGTAAGTGTGGAATAAGTAATGAGTAAAATAACTAAAAACCACTTCTTAAATAGACATTTTATCAATGATTCAAAAGCAGTTAAACTAATTTAAAGAAAGAATCTATTGAAAGTGTCATATTGTTCTCTATCTCTAAAGATTTATTAAGTCATAAGGCTTTCAGATTTGGTAAGAATTGTGACTATTAAAATGCCAATCTAGAAAATGAGATGTTGCTAAATACAATAATCTAATCATGTATGGTGATTTATAAATGATATAATGAAGCTAGTGTAATCTATGCTAACATGAATATGATAAAAAAGAAGCTACAGTGATCTACAATGCAGCTATGATATTGATTCTATACTATGATTTCTATTGCTAAATGATATTGCTATTGCTAAGATGCTTGATTGCTTGATTGCTATTCCTATAGAGTAAGTTTGCACAAAGTTGGGATCATATTTCCTACTTCAGAAGGCTATATATATAGTTTCATGGTAGCATCCTGTGATGTGGCAACACAACAAAGGCTTGGATTTGATCTAGAGGATTGAATGGTGAGAGATGAAGAAGATTGAGTTGATCATGGGGATTGTTCGTCCCCAGAAAAATATCTTGCTAGAGGTTTGGAAGAATCAGAGGAAAGCGATTGAAGAGGATTTCTTATAAGCTTGTCTCCAATTTGTCTCTACAGCTTTCTCGTGAATGCTAGTTGAATTAAATTAGATGTTTTATATCTAATTTTCTAGGTAAAATATGATGAGCTGTAGAAATATGAATATATTTGAATATTTAAATGTATTCAAATTTAGAAAGAAAAAAGATATTAAATTTAATAAAACAAACTATAGAAGTCTATTTATTAAATTGAAAACAGAAGAAATCAATAATTAATTGAAACAAAGTATTTGAACTTGTTTATTTAAGTAAGATGAAATAATAGAAGAATTAGAATAATTAAAATGTGAACTATATAAATAAATAATTTTATCTATTTAATAATAGAAGAATTTGATAATAATATTTAAATTAAAAAAAGTGAAATTTCTTTATTTAAGATGAAATAAAAGAATAAAGATTGAAGAATTTGGAAGATGAACTATATAAATAAATATTTCTATTTATTTAATAGTAGAAGAATTAAAGGTTAAATAATCAAATAAATCGCATTTAATTAATTAAATTATCCAGACCATTTTTAGGTGTTTTATGTCAATGTAACTAATTAATTAATTATTACACTAGCATAAGTTAACTTAGGTCTTACATTTAATTAATTAAGTCCTAGGTTGCATTATTAGATAAATCATTTAATAAATAGGATAATATTCCCTTCCTTGTTTGGTGGGATAAGATTCCTTCTAGAAGATGAGTTGTCCTTCTAGAACTTATCTCAATATTTAATAATCATCTAGATAGGGTTCACATGTTGTCACATGTTGTTAGATCATGACACATGGCAACATCTCTTGCATCTTAGGTTTTCCTTCTTGCCTATATATTTAGGCATCTTGTACATTTGTAATCATGTCATATTCAATTTGACATCCTTGCATCTTAATCATAGCATGATATTTCTATCATTTCTCTCTTGTGGAAGTTTTGTCTTGCAAGTGATTCTGGGGTGTTTGAGGAGTGCACCTAAACTCCTACATTTTAATGGTGCTTCTAATATTGTGGTGCCTAACGCATCCAAGTCAGAATGGTGTAGTTTCTCAAATTTATCCTTGATTTTGTTGATTTTGATCGTGTTAGCCATTGGTTTGATATGATTGATGATCGTAATCAAGTAGATGATGTTCAACCTCATGATAGGTGAGGTCTAATGTTTGATTGATGATAATTATCCTCATGATAGGCAAGAAATAATTATAGGTTTTTTGATATACCTCATGATAAGTGAGGTCGATTTGATTATTTGACCTCATGATAGGTGAGATTCAATGATGTTTGATGATTGAACTCTTGATAGGTGAGGTTAAATGAAGTTCTCTCATGAAATTTGAACAAAATTCTCACCAAGAGCTAATTAGATTTGATAGGATAATTGATGTTTGATGAATTGACAAAAAGTATTGACTTTGAATATTTTGTGATGATAGGAGGCTTTGACGAACCTCTAGATTCAAGAGCAGTTTCCCTAGACATTTGATTTGATACCACAACTAGCATAGCCTAAGATGATAGTTATTGCACATTGTGGTTTGTCTTCCTTATTAGATATGCCCCAAATTAGGATTAATCGGGGTCTCCTAACAGCCCTAGCAGAGAGGTGGCATAGTGAGCATAATACTTTCCACCTACCTACTAGCGAGATGAAAGTAACCCTTGAGGATGTCTAGCATATTCTGAGGATACCCATTGTTGGTGACATTGTATTGTATGATTCATTAGAGTAGGGTCAGACCGATGCCCTCCATAGAGTATTTCAAGATGATCCTATTTCTAGATATTGGATTCCATGGCATGAGATGGTGGGTGCTTATGCCACTTTGCCCATAGTTCTGGCTGGTTTCATTGGAGGGTTCCTTTGTACTGATAACAGGGCAAATAGACTTTTTGTTGGTTGGGGTCATGTGTTGGAGAGCATGATTGTGCATGGGATGAGATATGCTTGGGGCATGTGTATGCTTTCCCATTTGTATCATGATTTACATTCAGTAGTTTACACTAGAGGTTGTAGTTTTTCTTTAGGAGTCACTCTTCTATAGGTGTGGGCATGGGAGCATATTGTTGTTATGCATCCAGTGATGGTTAGATAGAGACCTACCATGTGGCCATATGTACATAGATATACAGGTCAACTTACTCAACCTAGATTGGGTAAGTTGGATCACTGGAGGAGAGTATTGGATGATATAGAGATTGTGACATGGTGGCCTTACTTAGAATGCGAACAGTGGGATGATGATGATGTACAGTTGCCTTTCCTTTGCTAGTCAATGATTCTGATTGGGCAGACATGTTGGATGTTGGAGATATTTTTTCTCAGATGAGTGCTTAGACAATATGGCATTGTTTAGGGCATGCCCTAGGGTGTTCCCCATTATGCTCATCGACAGGTAGATTCTACAAACCGAGGGCTTGACCTTTCATATGATGTTGATGTTCAGGAGTTTCAGGATCTACTACTTTTAGTTTGGGAGATCCGACCTAATATTTTTGAGCCACCTATTTTAGCTGATTATGTAGAGTATCTATTTTTCATCCTTTTCCATGTATTACCATTCTTGATGAGCCAACACCACTACTTGTCAAGGAGGAGGTTGTCGTTGCACATGGTCAATGACGAAGGAGAGAGGAGGTTGGTGAGGAGGAGGTGGAGGATGTTGAGGATAGTGGTGATGAGGAGGAAAAAAGTGAGGATGAGGATAGCAGTGATGATGATGAGGGGTATGGAGGTGGAGGACCAAGTGTTGCCAGTGGGTCAGGTGTAGGTGGATTAGGTCTAGCCATAGATGTACAGGAGTATACAGTGCCTCATAAGAGGCAAGCAATGGTAGATCCTATAGAGCAGCATGTACAAATTAGGGTACTTTCTCATCAGCAACAGACATAGATTGCAAGCCTACAGGTGCAGGTTCAAACCTTATAGGGTTAGTTGGTTCAGGCTCAGGGTCTATTGACATAGACATAGGCTTAGATGCAGGAATAGGCCCAGTCACATGCATAGGCTCTAGCCCAAGTATAGGCTTAGTTGGTTGTGGCTCAGACATAGATTACATCATTGACAACCAAGAGGATGCCACTAGATGAACTATAAAGGGGGCTCAAGCTACAACTAAGAGATTGCAAATATTGGAAGATGGTGCCACTACAATGGATTATATGCAAGAGGATGTCTGTATTGGTTAGGAGGTAGAGTAGTACGGAGGTAAATTATATGATGTTGTTCCTTTAGAGAAGAGAGTGAGTTATGTGCAGTCCCAATTTGGTAGGTCCCATTCAAGGACTGTGAGTAGAGGTGTGACACAGCCTCAAGAGAGAGACCCGATAGATCTTGGTACATCTAGTGGTGGAGGGACTGGTCCTGAGATGCCAACACCATCTAGAACCAACAACACATAGTTTCGTGATTGTACCTTCTATTGTATTTTGAGATGTGTTGTACACTCTAATTACAACCATTTTTGATGAAATATCTCTTTTCATTTCAAACATCATGGTACACTTGACATTATGATTTTGAGACCTATATGATATGCAATGGGTTTTATTGATCTATTATGTGTTCTATATGATTCTATGATGGATGCATTGATTTCCTATGTTCTATATGTCATGTGATGATCCTTATATTATGATATTATGGATGCAATTTATAATCATGATGATTTGCTATGATTTATGATGTATGCAGTTATTTATATGGATGAAATAGATCTATGATGATGTGCAATTCTAAATTATATGATAATGTACTTATATGTATGATGATGGATATGATGTTCTAATGCTATATGGCATTCAATGTAAATGAGATATGTGCACTTTTATTCTTGTGATATAAATGTAAATACATGATGTAATGTAAATAATGGTACGTTGATTGTATGATATAATGAATTGATGTATGATATGGAAATGTAATCACATGTTATTATGGATGTTTTTGACAATTTTTCTCATTCAATTTTATGATGTGTGATATGAAAAATATGATATGTTCAATGGAAATTATTTGATTTAAACATATGAATGATGAAATGATAAATTAAATGCTTTCTAATATATTCAATGAAAATGATTATGCAACTATATGATAATGATGATGTTTTTGTTAATGTCAAGTATACTCAATCCATTATGAGAAAAGCTATCATTGTTTTTGAATCCTTTTTTCAACTTTTGTAACAAACACTCTACAAATGTAAAACTATTATGAATGCAATCTATTTTACAATGCAAATCTACATGTGAAAATTGGCATCTTAACATTCCATTTATTGTTCTTTGTATCATCATAGAGCTTTAAAAATGTTGAAAGTGAGTACAAGCATTGATGGTATAATTTAGACCATGATGACTTGAGCACTACTTCCATGATTTTTGATATTGCAAGTGAACACAAGCATCTAGGTATAATTAAACTAAGATGAACTAAGCATTTCTTGCATAAGCAAACAAGAATCAATCACTTTCCTATGTTAATTATGAATGTCATCAATGATACTTTGTATAGCACATCTCATGACAATTCACACAATAATAATGATTAACTCACAAACAACAGACAGAGAAAATACCATTTTCATTCCTAGCTTCTCTAGTTCAATACATCATCAAGTTTCTCCAAAGAAATGATAACAAAGATAAAAGTACAACCACTCAACCTTTGCTTAAAGTATTTCAAACATTATTCAGATTAGATCATCCATTTTGATTTGATTTTGATTTTGATTTTCTGATGTTTTTTGTGATTTTTTGAGATTTTGACCAAAAACCTAACCTAAAGACCTATCCTAGGGGCCTCGAGGGTTGACCAAATATTATCCTTGCCTACGTTATACACATAGAGACAATGTAGTTTGACAAGATGACTCTATTTTTTGACTTTTTGACTAATTTTTTACCTGTTTTTAGATTCTGTTGTGATATGGATGTTTAATGCTTTTCTGATGTGATTGAATGTTCAATGTTGGGTTGTGTTTTTTATCATTTTTTTTGTTGTTTTTGTGTTACTGATGTTTGTCTATTTGGTTAAGCTTGAAGTTTATTGCCCCTAGTGAGGTCAAGATTTTTCCCCCAAGCTAGGGTGGGATGTGACCATATTGTAATGGAAGAAAAATGATAGTGAAAATGAATGATCATGGCATGCCTCTAATAGATAGAAAGGTTGGTTTAAATCACAATTACCACCTATTTCTAGGTTTTCACTACATGTTTTTATTCCAATTTTTTAGTCTTTATTATTTTTTTGTATTTTTCTCATCACCAAGACGCTTGTTTGCCAGGTTTTCATCAAGGTAACCATTGAACCATGCACTAGGTGATTCAGGTGTAGAAATTTCTAAGATGGATATTGTTGATAGGTTCATTGAACAAATCCCCTTTCAGTGTAGACAATTGATAGGCCCCAGATCCATAAATTGATATGATGACAAAGGGACCTAGCCAATTAGGTTCAAACTTCCCTTTCTTTTCTCTATCCTATTGATTTCTACGGTTTTATTTTAGGACCAAGTCCCCAATCTGAAAGACTCTAGGATTTACCCTTTGATTGTAGCTTCTAGACATCCTCTGTTGATATGTCATCAAATGGTTCATAGCTTGTTGATGACATTCATCCAATAGTTCCAACTCTTGCAATCTAGAGACCCTATAACCCTCATCTAGAATGATACCTTTCAGTGATACACGGAGTGATGGAATCTTGACTTGAATGGGTAGTATAGCTTATGATACATATACCAATGCATATGGTGTAGCTCCTATGGGTGTTCTAATGCTAGTTTGATATGCCCATAATGCAGGATTTAGTTGAACATTCCAATCATGTCCAACATCGTTAACCATTTTCTTTAGAATTTTTAGAATTGTTTTGTTTGAGGCCTTTGCTTGGCCATTTCCTTGACGATAGTATGGTGTTGCTAAATGATGTTGGATATGAAATCTTTCACACAATTCTTAGACATCAGGTTTCTGAAAAGGTCTACCATTGTTTGTTACAATGGATTGGGGAATTCCATATCTATAGATAAGGTAGTTTAGTATGAAAGACAAGATCTACTTTCCAATGATTGTTGTTAAAAGAACCACTTCTACCCATTTTGTAAAGTACTAGGTTGTTGTGATTATAAATTTGTGCCCATTGGATGAAGACAGATTTATCTTTTTCTACTAGGTCTAGTCCCCACTGAAAAAAGGGCCATGTTGATGTAAATAGATGTAATTCTTGTACTGGTGCATGAATTAAATTTCCATGGATCTGATATGTTTGGCATTTCTTAACAAATTGATAAGACTCCTCCATATTCATCCAGTAATACCCCAAATGGAGGAGTTTCTTTGCTAGGGTTGGTATGCTTGAATGAGTTCCACAAATACCTTCATGAACCTCATACAAAGTTTTCTTAGAATCATTATGTTCTAGACACTGAAGAAGAGTACCATCTAGACCTCAATGGTAAAGTATGTCAGCAATTAATGTATGTCATGTCATTTGGCAGATGAAGTTGTATTTTTGGTTTTTGGAAAGATCGGGAGGAAGGATATTATCTTTCGGGTAAGCATAAGTATTTCCATAAATGGAGGATTCAATATCAACTAATTGGCATATGGTTTGAGAATTAGGATCATCATAAGCTAGTTTAGACACTTTTTCTACCATAAACTCACAACGAGCTTTCTTTTCTTGCAACTACAAAAGAGAAGCAATTGTCGCCATAGCATCTGCAGCTTTGTTTTCTACAATTGGAATCTATTCAAAATTGATTTCCACAAAGTAATTTTTGAGATCATCTATCATCTTCTTATATGGCATCAGTTTTTCATCCTTTTTCTGATATTCATCATTTACTTGATAAATGACTAGTTGTGAATCACCATATACTTGCAGTTCTATGATATTCCATTCAACCGCCACTTTGATACCAATAATCAAATCCTCATGCTCAACTACATTATTTGTGCAAGAAAACATGAGTCTATAGGACCTTGGGATTGTATTTCCTTGAGGTGTGACAAACAAAATGCATGCACCAGATTCACGTTGTGTGTATGACCCATCAAAATAAAGCCTCCATGGTTGTGTTGTCACAGTAAGAATGTCCACATCAGGAAACTCAATGTTCATTGGATGATCATCGGATAATGGAGCTTCAACTAATTGATCGACAATTACTTGACCTTTGATGGATCTCGTATCCACATAATGGATATCAAATTCACTCAAGATCATGACCCATTTGGCTAGTCTCCTTGTTAGAGCAGCCTTGCTGAGTAATTACTTTAACGGATTAATATTTACAATGAGCTTAACTGTGTGGGTCAACATGTAATTCCTCAACTATTGGGTAGCAAATGCCACCACCAAATATGCTTTCTCGATGAAGGTGTAATTTATTTCATAACCATTCAGAGTCTTGCTAATATAGTATATAGCTTGTTCCCATCCCTCAAGATCTTCATGCTAATAGAGCTCCTAAATAAATGTATGTTGTTGCAATGTATATTAACAATGGTCTTGTTTCTATAGGTGGCATTAATATGGGAGGTGACATCAAATATTTCTTTATTTGATTGAAAGTAGTTTCACATCCTTCATCCCATTTGAAAGAGACATTCTTATGTAGCAAATGATTGAAGGGATGAATTTTATCTACTATCTGAGAGATAAACCTCATGATTGACTGTAGCCTACCTTGTAGAGATCTTAATTGATTGATATTATTTGGTGACAAAATTTCCATTATTTCTTTGACCTTATCTGAATCCACTTTGATACCTTTTTTCTGAAATTATGTATCCGAGGAGCTTTGTCAATGTAACCCCAAACACACACTTCTCTGCATTTAATTTGACATTGAATTTCTCTAATCTTGTAAATATTTTTCCCAAAATCTCTAGATGTCCTTCCTTGGTGTATGAATTTCCTAATATATCATCAACATAATCTTCCATAAAAGTATGCATCATGTCATAGAAAATAGTGGTCACTGCATGCTGATATGGTGCACCTACATTTTTCAACCCAAAGAGCATGAAGTTTCAAAAGAATGTGCCCCATGGATAGGTGAATGTTGTCTTCTACTGGTCTTTGGGTGTTATTTTAATTTGGTTATACCCTGAGAATCCATTCATAAGTGATAACATAACACGTCCTATTGTTAAATCCACAATAATGTCAATGTTTGGTAAAGGAAAATCATCCTTTGGACATGCCTTATTTAGATCTCTGAAATTTGTGCATATTCGGATACTATTATCTGGTTTAGATATAGGTACAATATTTGAAATCCACTTAGCATAATCGATGGACCTGATGAATCTTGCATCTAACAACTTTTTTAGCTCAGCTCTTACCATCAATGCGATGTGGGGATGCATTTTTCTTAGTTTTTGCTTTACTGGTTTGATTATAGATGGTAGAGATAGATGATGCATCAAAAGATCTAGATCTAGCCCTAGTATATCAGAGTAATACCATGCAATGTTTATATCTCTCTCTACAATGAATTTGGTGAATTCAAGTTTCTCTAGTTCTGTCATAGATGATGCTAGATGTATAATTTTTTCCTTTTCTGTTGTGCTAAGATTTATGGACTGTGTAGGCTCCACTAGTACTAATGATCTTTTATGACAATGCTTTGGAAGGGTGACAAATCTCCCATCTTTTAGTGCCTCAAAGAGTTTTTCATTGTTAGATGCATTCTTTGTTTTTACTTTTTCGAGATCTAATGGTACCATATAATGGTTTTCACCATTAGATCTATTATTCTTGTGTTCAATTTTACAACTGGAAGATTTGGCACCATCTTGATTTGAAGTAACATTATGAGCTTTATGAATAGAACTTGTGTCAGGTGTGTCACTACAAAGAAAATTTATGATGGCATCATCATTTGTAAAGACTGGTATATCAATAAGTTCGATTGGTTCCCAATCAATAAGTTTAGGATGTATTAAGGGTAAAAATTCCCTAGATTGGGTAAAATCAATGACAATGAGGGTTCCAATAGCCATGTTTTCAAAGTTGTTAGTGTTGATGTTAAGGTTTATGATATTACTCTCCTCCAAGTCATCTATTTCACTCAATGTTTGTTTATCCTCACTTGAGTTATTGATATTTTGTGATCCAAATACAAGGGGTCTAGTCCCTGAACTTTGTCCCTCCTCACATGTGGGTGCATACTCTTTTATAACATCAACCTGTATGTCCTTGTATGATATTTCTGATAAAGAATTCCACTCATATTTATTAGAATATATTTCAGACCTATCTCTCATTTGAAGGATCCTTTCAACAACTTTATAAGTGGTTTCTTCTTTTGTTTCTCCTGTATAACCCAATCCTATTTTGTCCTTTGATTGAAGTGTGGGAGGTTGGATGGGTTCTACAATGCATTCTTTTCTTTTACCAATAGGTCCTTGTCCTTCATACCCCATTTTTTCTAAGATAGCTTTTCCTTTTCCATACTGATCTATTTTTATGTTGATATTTGTTGATGTTGATGCTTCTTCATCTTTGTAGAGCCAATTGAGAATGGACTTGTCTTCTAATTCATCTTCTGGAGTACCTGCTTTTAAAAATATTTAATCTAGAACCATAGTAGGTTGTGATTATTGTTTTGTTTTTGTTGAGGGTTGTCCATATGATTTTGGAGATGGCAGCAATTGTGAAAGATGCAAATATTTCTCAATGGAAGATTCTCCCAAGCCTTTGTCTTTTAATTGGATCTTGTCTTTAAACTACTGTGATAAAGTATTCAATTGATCTTCATTGCTTGATAAAGTGGGGTCAACAACAGTTGTTTCCTTTGACTGGTCCTTTTTCTCAACCCATTTGGATATAAAATTTAGTTGCTTTTCACTACTGGATGAACTAGAAGTGTTTGCTTCTCTATTATTGGGCACCAATGTATCTTGAGTTTCTTTAAGCATGTTACAAGTCTGGGGATTATTATAGTCAACTAAAATAGTGACTTCTTGTCCATTGACAGGAAATTTTAAACATTGATGATAGGTTGAAGGTACTACCTACATTTCATGAATCCATGGACATCCTAAGAGTATATTAAATGTTATCTCCTTTTCTAACACTTGGAAAACTACATTTCTAACAATTGGTCCCACTTGAATTGGTAACACAATCAACCCTTTAGAATATCTATCTTCTTCATCATAGGCATTTATTGTGATCTTTCTTCTTGCATCAATAGCATTATTAGAATAACCTAGTGCATGAATCAGTTTTAAAGTACAAATGTTTAATCCAGCTCCACAATCTATTAAGACACGTTTGGCATGGTGTTTATGGATTAAAACTTCTATATGAAGGGATGCATTGTGTGGATGATTAAGTGACACATCATCTTTTTTGGAGAATGATAGACAATGAGGCATGGTCAAATGTCCCACCATAGCTTGAAATTGACAGACATCCAGATTATTGGGTACCATGGTGGCCACAAGAGCCTGTTATAAAACCTCCTTATGTAATGGTGAAATTTTAAGGAGTTCCAGTATGGATATCTGTGTTGGTATCTTTTGTAGTTGATCAACTATGTTACAATGGTTTGAAGGGGGAGTAGTGGTTTTATGTGCAACTCCTTTTAGTATCACTTTGGATTGCCCCCTTGTCGTTACATTGACTGGTTGATAGTCTTGTCTTTCCCCATTTTTTATGACATTGATTTGGTTGTTAGATGTTTTTATGTTTGGGATTATGTTTAGGGATATGATGCCATTGACGCTAGTGTTATTTGTTTGATTATCAATGAAATTATTTTTCTCAACCTCAAAAATGCAGTGAATGGTGTTGTCATAAATGTAGTTTACATTTTTTCGTTTACTGTTTGAAGAAGAATCTCCCTTTTCATAATTGGGTAAAGGATTTGTAAATGCATAGTGATTGTTGTTTGTTTGAGGTCCTTTGACAAATACCTTCTTTTTGTCAATTAAATCTTATATCAGATGCTTTAATTGCATACAATAATTCATTTTATGTCCTTTATTTTTAAGAAAGTTACAATAGTCAACATTATTCCACCAAGATGGTTTTACTTTTGGCTCCCAGTTTCTTGCTTCTGGTAGGGTAATAAGTCTATTTGCAACAAGCTCTCTCATTGTTGATTCCAATGTTTGTTCCAATGGTGTAAATCTCTGTCGATTGGATTGTCTTTTATATGATGGTTGTCGAGATTCTCCATTGTTTGGATTGTTTTTTTGAGTGGTTCCTTGATTGATGTTTTGGTTTTTTATTTTGATTATTCTTTAGAGTTGTTAAATTGAATACTAGTTTCACATAATTTTGTGTGTTAGTTGTAGCATCATTGTTTCTAGTATTTCTAGTTTTTTTCCAAAATTTAGGTATATCAATGTTTCCATAGTGATTTGAGGAATTAGTATGGTTTGATCCTTCATTGTAATGTTTAATCACTCCTCTTTTGACCAATTCTTCTTTGTTTTAAAGCCCATTCTCAATCACTTTTTCAAATGTCGAGGGACATTGTAGTTCAAGCCTATAGCTCATGTCATCATTTAAGTTTTCAATAAATAATTTCATCTTTTCCTCTTTAGGTATAGAACGAGGATATCTAGCAAACAACTTTCACCAATGTTGTAGAAATGATAGGAATGTCTCACCCTTCTTTTGTTTAATGTTGTAAAGGTATTTTATGGTTACTTCATGTTGAATATTGAAGGAAGATTGTGAGATAAATCTGTTGACTATTTCTTCAAAGGATCGAATCCCTAGTTGTAATTTAGAGAACCATTCCATATAGTGACCTCCTAAGCTCCTTGGAAATAACCTCATTAGGTAAGTATCCTCTTGTGCAAACTCTAAAATCATTGTTCTGAATTCCCTCACATGGTCAATTGGATTTGTTTTGACATTGTACTTGTCATATCTGGGGAATTCACAATGTCTAGGAAATGGTATCATGTCCACACTTGGATGAAAAGGATAAGGAAAAATGTCTTATAATGAGCACTCTTTGTGGTTCCTTTTTGCATATCTTGAAGTTGTTGAAAATTTTGTATTTGACATGTTAGGGAAACCACTTGATCTATGTTTTGTGTGTTGTGTGGTTCAGTTTTAGGTGCTCTAGGTGTTTCTTTTAATCGATTAATGTCAAAATATTTTGGAAGTTTGGCACCTAGCTTAGCTAGCATCAAAAGATATTTTTCCATATCTTATTCTAAAACCTTTTCCATGAATTTTTTGAAATTTGGATCTTGTTGTGTTGTTTGGACATCTTCTTGGGTTATTTCATTTCCATCATTTTGGTGCAATCTGTGAAAGGGATTTTCTTCAGCCATTAAATTTGATGTTTCAATTTCCTTTTCTCAAAGTTTTTGTCTTTGTAACCTTGTCAAAATTGGCATACAAGTATTTTCTATTCTCATTAAACTTTTGATCTTTTGTGCTTGGATGAGTGTCAATGGATTTTAACAAAGTCAAATAGAATGATATATTCTATTGATGAGACTAATTTAAAAATATGATTATTGTGTTTCTTTTCATGATTGTAGGATGAAAAAATCATGATGATGAAACTTAACCTAATAACCAAGATTTGTGTTTGATAATTGGACTTTAAAGTTGTAAGATCTAGGTTTAACTTAAAAAGAATTTTGACTTGTAAGATCCTATTTGATTTAGGTTTAAGACACTATTTGACCTGTGAAAATGTTTATGTCCTAATAAAAACCCAAGTTTTTGAAGTCAACAGTCTAACAAATGTTTTTAATAGCTCTCTATTTTCTTGTTCTATGGATGCACTATTACAAAGGGTAGAAGCACTAAAACAGATTGTGGATGTGCTGAAAGATACAAATGCACTGTCAAATAGAGTAAATGCACTAAAATACTAGTAATTTTCTAGCACTGGTAAGTTTTAGTTATAGCCAGTAGATGCACTATAAAATTTGTTAT
>VDFB02104660.1:0-28222 GCA_007258455.2 Sequoia sempervirens | reverse complement strand
TCTAAGTGTGAAAGTTCATCCTTCACCTAGGCTAAAATGCGCCCAAAAGTGTAAATGGTCAATGAAAGTCAACACTTTTTATCCTGTAGGCATGTCAAAATGCGCCCAAGAAAAGTTGATGAAGAAGCATAAAAAAATTCTAAGTATAAACTTCATCCACCTGTTGCGCCCAAGTTCACAAGAAGTCAAGGAAAGTCAAAGTGTTTCATCCTGCACATATAGCAAAATGCGCCCATCTTGGCCTTGAAGCATAAAAAAATTTCTAAGGCAAGAACTCGTCCTCCACCACACTCTTCATTTGCTCTATCCTTCCATCGCAAGAATGTCTAAGAGGAAGTCAAAGAGGTCAACGTGATTTCATCCTCCACCACCCTCAAATGTGTTATCCTCCACTACATGCCAAATGCGCCCAAGCTGCATGGTAGAATAAGTTTGAAAAGGACAAGTCAAGGCGTCAAAATGCTCATCCTCCTCCTAGGCTCAAATGCGCCCAAAAGAGGGCATGTGAAGACAAAACGAGGAAGCTCAAGAGTCACGTTGAAGTTTCATTCTTCTCTCTCCTTTGAATGCGCCCATACAAAGTCAAAAGTCAAGGGTGGCGTTTAAAGTTTATCCTCCTTCAAGTATGAAATGCGCCCAAGTTAGGGAGGAATTGCTAAAATATTCTAAGTGTGAAATTCGTCCTCCACTACATGCCAAATGCGCCCATCCCTCTCACCCCCTCAAATGCGCCAAGAGGAAAAGAAAGTCAAAGGAGGCGTTGAAATAAAGTTTATCCTCTTGCCTATGAGATATGCGCCATATGAAGAATATGGAGTGAAAAATGGTAAACAAGGGGGGAGATTAAAATATACTAAGGCGTTGAGAAAGTTCTTCATGCCACATGAAATGCGCCCAAAGTGCATGAAGTTGGAAGTTAGGTTGATGAATGATGCTAGGCGTTGAAGTTAGAAATATTCACCTTCAAGTGTGATGTGCGCCATGCAAGGTGTGAGGGTGGTGGAATAAGGTTGATGAGAGAAAATATTGCTAAGTGGTGAACAAAGTTGCTAGGCGTTGGAGTTGCAAAATAATAAAAAAATTTCCTGAGGCGTTGAAGATGATGGAGGTGAAATGTGATGTGCTCGCAGGAAGATCTTCTAAGTGAAATAAAAAAAATTTCACAGGCAAGATGGATTGAAGAATGAATAAAATTTTCTAAGGGAAAATTTTTCAAAAGTGCTAAGTGATTCAAAAATTTTCTAAGGCATGAAGTATTTTCTCCCTTAAGGAAAACGCCTAAGTCTGGTGAAGTGATGAATTTTCCTGAAGCCCGAGTGAATTGCCTGAGGTGAAGTCAAAGAATGCCAGTTGCACAGGTTGATAAATAATTTTCAAGTCAGAGCAACACAAGAAATCTTCACAGATGTGAAGAATGGATTTAAATTTCACAGGGAAATAATTTTCTAAGGTTCAAAATTCAAGAAAATTAAATGAACCCGTTCGTTGTACACCCATGGGTTCGGCGCGTTCTGAAGGAAATTTTCTTCTGGGTATTGAAGATTATCGATGAGGAGTTGATTTTAAAGTCTTCCATGCTTCGCTGCAGCCTTCAGGATGGAGATTTCAGATGGGCACCAGGGTGATGAGTTTTCCTAAGGGAAATTTGAAAATTTTCTAAGGCAAATGTGAAGAAAATGTGTTTTCAAGATAAAAATATGCCTCAGCGGATGAGTTTTAAGTCAACTGCTTAGGTGAATTTGCTCAAATTCTTCGTGAGGACAATCTTCTTGAGCCAGAGATGAATAAAATCAAAGTTGTCAGAGCTCCAGCAGGTGAAATGAATTTCTTGAAGATGCAGTTGAAGTTAATATTGTCAAAGATGATACGCCCTTGAGGAGGATGGGTTGAAAATTTGGCTAAGGCATGAGGAATTTGAACGTGAAGTTGGCTCGTGGAGGCGATGAACGCTTGAAAATTAGAGCGTGAGAATCAGGTAAGTAAGTTAAGATTATATTATGAAATGTTCTAATTCTCTTCTCCTTGCTTGTTTTGCAGGAGAAATGTTGAGGCCAGAGCACGATGGCTTGAAGTGGAGAAGCACGATGATATTACAACCTTCAGAAGAAGATAAAGTTATAAGTTTCACATGAAGGAAGAAAAAGTTGCAAGAAATTGGCTAAGTGTTAGCTCAAGTGACAAAGAAGTTGAAGAGCAACGTCAAGAAAGAAGATCAAGGACAGTGTGAACGCGTCTACAAGCGGAATCTTCTAGAAGACTGATTGTGGGCATTTATTGCCTTTGCTATTTTTGGGAGTGAGTGGGAATCTTTGATTCATTTAATGTACCGCTCCCAATTCTGGCGGTTTTTAGGGTTAGGGCTGAGGTGGCACAATTCTAGCCACTCTATTGATTGTAACCCTAGCCGTCTTTTGGGACTTGGCTAGCTATATAAAGGGGGAGTCCCCCTCATTTGTAACTCAGTAGACAGTAGAGAAGATTAGAATAGACATAGAGTAGAGGGACAACTTAGAAGTAGCTTAGTATAGATTGATAGTGTAGCTTGAAGAAGAGGGAAAGTTTTCCCTTTGAAAACTTTGTAAGAAATTGTTGTGAACACTCTCTCAATAAAAGAGTTTTTCATTGATGGTGAATTTCGTCTTTGTTGTGAGTAGCTAGCAAGGTTTCTTCGTCCTTCGGATTCAAATGGTAGCATAGTTCTAAGTAGTATAATTTTCATTCCATGCAAGTAGATGTTAGCTGTGGAATGTGGTGTTTGATTTAAGCAACTTCGTCTATCCATACCACTAGTGTATTTGCTGATGGTGAATGCGCCTTGTGTGGTCAACTGAAACGTTTGGGCCTAACTTCAATCACTGTTTGAATGGTGGTATGCGTCGTTGTGATGGTATCTTCATGTCAAGTGGTGGTTTGAACATCTTTAGTCATCTCCCTTGAAGATTGCACCGACTCCGTGGAAGCTGTCCGATGCGAGGCAAAGCGAAGTCCGGTTGAAGTTTGCTGAAGTTGAGCTCCATATCCCACGCCTTAGAATAGATTTAGACTCTCTAAACCTTACACCATTTCAATTCAGCACTTTCTGGTTAGAATAGGTAACTCACGCTTCATAGATAAATCTTTCGAGCCTTTGAATTCCTTTCTCCGCTGCCGAACAATTCCGTAAGTCCCCCTTGAAATACCAGCAAATCACATTGAGCCAACTAAGCCTATTCGCACTGAAAGAACCTTGGAGTTGAACGCATGAACTTTCTTGCAATCTTAGCATGCGGAATACTTTGATCAAGAGAGAGTAGGGTTGTCGTTGGCGACTTTATTCTGCGTTGGTGCGGTCACGAAAAACACATCAACAGTACTTGGTCGCCTAGTTCCTATGCTTCATTTTCCTTCAATTTAGAGTCAATCAGAGATGTTTTGACAAAGTTGCGAGCGTTTTGGTGATTCTTGAGCTTGCTGGTCTGATTTTCTGTACGCTGCAATTTCATATCAGAATTGGTAAATTCTTCTATTTTGCCATATTTCATAAGTTTGATATCTTGTTCTTGCTTGGAGATCATTTCCTAACATGTTGGTGATCATTGGATATCCTTATCTTATTGTAATGCAGATAGTACTTCATATTGTAATGTTGAATCAATAGTACTGATCAGTCTTCTTAAATTTTTGCACTTTACATTTCTGTTATACCCGCTGAAAAGTGGAAGGGTTCAACTAGTCGCCTAGACATTTCATTTCAATATTTTATATTTCCACTCTCACTGAATAAGTGGTCAAGTTGCTTTAATTTCAGTACTTTACTTTCATTGTAGCCCCCGCTGAAAAGTGGAAAAGGTCGGCTTGCTGCCTAAGTACTTTCATTTCCTAGTTGGTCGGCTGAGCCATCAACACTTGTATCTCCATCTTTCAGTATTTTCAGTTAACGAGATCCCCTTTCCACTGTATGCTCTCATCTTGCCCACACTGGGATTTGGATGATTAGAAAGTGAAGGGTTGCATTTCAGTATTGTACTTTCAGTTTCAAATTTCATCTAACGATCCCCTTGCACCGTATGCTCTCACCTTGCCCTCACTAAGATCTGAGTGATCAGAATGTGAAGGGTTCCATTCCAATTGGATTATCTTTCATTTATCTAACCTTAATGGGTGAAGTCTTGTGCTCAAATTGAAAAAAAAAGTAAGCGGGTATTTGACTAAGCATCACTGAAGATAGCAACAAAAAAGGACAACTGGAATAGACCTAGTGTTGATTTTATGAGGGTTTTGGTAAGGGCAACTAGGGTTTTGAAGGCATTTTCTGAGGTATTTGGGCATTAACCTATATGTTACACCCCGATTGTATAGTTACTACTGCATAGGAAGTACAATGTAATGTTTGAATCTTTTTGATGAATAAAACAATTGTTCTTGTGATCAAATTGAATGTATCCTAATGATTGTCTCATTATCTGATACTCCTATTGATGTAATTCTTGAATGAAAGTAGCATATTAAGTTATAGAATAATGTTGTTCTAACTTTCTACGATGCTTTATGTATATTGCCTTGGTTTTGAGCAAATGACTCCCGTTGTCGTGTCATGATGTGCAGGAAACAAGTTTTACCTCCAGGCAGAGGAGAGATATCACTCAGGGAGGAACTTGGTCGAGTAAACAGTAACGAATACCAATTGGGCATACACACACATACTATAGACTAAGTAAGCTAAGTCTTTGTTGAAGTTAAGGGTAAGTCATCTGTAGGCTTGTTTAGTATCATTAGGAGTCGTATCTTCTTCTGAGTGTGTAAATAAGTGATGCTTGCCAGTATAATCCTTTGTGGTATAATGTTTCTTGTTAGAGGTTGGCATGTGTATATGTAGTTATACATATAGATACGGTATGCACAAGTGTCCACAAGTACATTCATATCGATAC
This sequence comes from Sequoia sempervirens, assembly GCA_007258455.2. Taxonomy (NCBI): domain Eukaryota; kingdom Viridiplantae; phylum Streptophyta; class Pinopsida; order Cupressales; family Cupressaceae; genus Sequoia; species Sequoia sempervirens. The sequence goes on along the minus strand of VDFB02104660.1, from coordinate 23,312 downwards.
AACGTATTAGAGCAAATGGATATGCCATACGTGTGCGTCAATATAAGTGTATTTATGAATACTTATACATAAAGTAGATATACAAGTATATATACATGTATACGTGTCCACAACTAACTTCTTGTTTGCATATTCTATGACGATATATTACCTCGGAATTTACATATACACATATATATACATATACATGAGTACGTATAGTGAAAGTATGCTAACTGGCTCACAGTATACGTACGTATAATCTAAAATGTAAATGTATATACATGTATAGGTGTAAAGGTAAATATATTTATATATTTAATATTATATTAAAATACGTATATAATGTAGTCTTTACAAAAAATAAATATGTATATGAAATTATTTAAATTATTAATTTAAATAATTATACATAAATATATAATGTAAACTAAAACTATATTGTATAAATATTTTAATATAATAAGGATATATATATATATATATATATATATATCGATATATTTATTAAAATAGAATGGAAAATTAAATGAAGTTTAATTGAGCATTTTATTGAATATTCATTAGAGAAATGAAACTAAATCACGAAATTGGAAGCATGACGTTTTTCTCTAAAAAATGTGTATTTCTTTTGAAAAGTCGAAATCAAATTGTTTTGACTTCTATATTGAATCCAATATCTTTGTTAATTCGCCCAATTCAAATATTTCTTTAGAACTATATCAAAATGGTGGAAAAGAAATTAAAATGCGAAAATAGGAGTTCATGCCCATTAAAATGGCAGATGAAGTGAAAACGCACAGAAAGAATCAAACGACCTGGCCAAGCAACTGAAAACGGCCGAGTAAATTCATGCATAGCTTAAATGAGGATGTGGACGCCATTCAAACTGGGAAATAGTCTTGTTTTAATTCGTCACTTATCCATTGTTGTAGAATCGCGCTAAAACCTGGAGGTGTCACGATTTTACAAACCCTACATGTGCGAAATGTTAATATATCACTGCTATCAGTTAATGGAGGTCAAAACCCTCTCCAATAAGCAACACGTTTCTTTTTTGAAGCTTTCCAAGCTCCGTTGGCAGCACTGGCACCATAGAAAGAGGAAACAGTTAAATTTCCAACTCTATATAAACCTGCGAATGTTCATTCATAACACACGAAAATATAATCAAGAAATTCGTTCTGTTTAATCAAGAGAGGGGAGCATTTTTCAGTTGAGAGGGAATTCACCATTAGTTTAAGAAAGACTTTAGTCTTTAGTTGTTAAGAAAGCTATTATGTTTGTGTTGAGAGAAGCACTCTCAGAGTCTGAGAACAGTAGCTTGGAACTGTCAAATTGCTGAATTGGGAATTTGCTACAGAGCCAGTTGGAAATCATTTGGTGGTAGGCAAAGAGAAGAAGTTTACTCTTTCTCCAAAATTCTAAGGAAAGCTCTTGCCAGGCAGTAAGCTCTTACCAGGCATGTCAATCTTTTCCTTTCTATGCTTTCTATAATTCATGTATTCAGAAGTAAGTCTGTGTCTTGTCCTTTGACTGAAAAGAGCTGAGACTGAAAGCTGATTTACTTAGAAATGAATATGTAAGGATTAATGTTTGTCAGCATAAGATAATATGTGAAATAGGATGATTTTTGCATGTTCTCTTCTATTGGTTTTTGCATTCATTAGTGTACGGATTACACTAGGCATCAAAAAGAAAACTGCATAAATTGTATTGACTCCGTATATGGAGTATATGCTTGTAAATAGCTAATAAATACTAGGAATGAATCGAGAGCATTTAATGAGCTACAAGTCACAACTAGATATTAATTTAGTCAAGTTAATGAACCCCCTAGGATGAGAGTATCCTGTATAAGGGTGTTGGTTGTAGGATCTTATTAAAATGTTCTCCGTTCCAGTAGTTAGATTGTTGTAGGAAGTCTAGGGTACGGACTACCCCGATAGACCAACCTATGCGTAGAATAAGATAGCCTCAAGTCAAGTTGAACCTGGCTAGTGTAAGTGACAAATGACCTACATTCTTCATTGAATGTGAACACTTTGGCCAAAGTAGTGTAAGGAACCATTTAGATGTAGTACTACACTGTCAGTTCACCGTGATCCCGAAATACATCCTAGTTCAAGAATTGCCGGATGCACGGAATCTAGCTTTGTAGGATCACAGCACTATGTCCAGTTGGTAGTCGTTAAAGGATAACCAACCAATCTCTTCTTCGAAGGGAGGGCCGTTCATTGCAAAATGATTGTGCGGGGGACCGCATTATAAGTCTGTGGTTGGCGGAAAAGCACTCGAGTGATGTTTCTCCTCCTCAAACATCCGACTGATGATCCAAGACTTGACAGGACGAACTCCTGGACCTTCTTGCTTCTATTAGTGCCAAAAGCCTTCAGGCTATGTATGTATATTATTCTTCTTACTTTGTAATTTCATTTGGAATGAAATAATTAAAAGTTGCAAAAGATGTATCATGTTTATGTTTTTGAAAAGAAAAATTTTATCATTATGGGATTGTTCTTACTTATTGTGATTGAATTCTAAAGTTTTAAATTTATTGTACAAGTGTGTTCGTTACACTATATATTGATGGTTACATTCATCTCAGGAAAAAATAAGAAAAATAATGAAAGCTGTTTCTGAAATTTCTGGCAGTTTTAGTGGATTTTCTGTAACTTTTTCATATTTAGAAATATTCAAAAACTTCTATAAAATCATAGAAAAATCAGAAAAATATTTTGAGCATAGATCTGAGTTTGTTGATGGGTTTTCTATTTGCAAATAAAATTTCAGAATTTTTTATTGCATATTTTTGGAGATATGTTGTTTTTCTATTATTCCTATATAGGGATATTACAAGGCAGTAGCAGATGACTCAGTTTTTTACTCAAATGATGCAAAATATGAACATGAATAGATCTTACTAGAACAATAACGATAATCATGAGGAAGTTAGCAATTTTGGAAATAATCTAAACAACAATATTCCCAACACTAGAGCAGATAGTGGTGCATCTTCAAGACCATTAATGCCCACATTTTTGGATGAACAAGCTAGTAATGAGGGTCAGCCTAATGATAATGAAATATTTGTGATTATTTGCATGAACACCAATCTTTGGGGAATGAACTTCACACTACCATGTCATTAGCTGATTTTTGCCAGCTGAAGATAAGAAATTGACCTAGAAGAGAAAGAGGTCAAAATCAGGAGTTGCAATGCAAGGTGGGAAAATTTTCCATACACACTTTCAATGGTTAAGGTAAATATACAACATGTGCATAGGTGCAAAGAATAATGCATATATCTAGCTCAATCCTATGACTGAAAATGAAGCAATTAAACATGCTACTCTTCATTTGGATGGAGAGGCTCACGAGTGGCGGTATCACAAAATGATAATCTTGGTTCATGATCTTATTCATTCTTATGCTGATTTCACTCAGAGGTTGATTGATAGATTTGATTAAAAAAAATTCCCGAGCTACATTACAAGGAGATGGCACAATTGAAGCATAATGGCTTAGTTGACAGCTATGTATCAGATTTCCAAAGACTATCAATGATGTTTACTGATGTCTCACAAAGAAGGCTCATTGTTCTGCTCATTGAGGGATTGACAAAACCCCTTCGAGGATGGGTGAAAGCTTTTGATCCACCTATATTATAGGATGCTATCAAAAGAGTGAGAAATATGGAGTTCTCTATACCTAAAAGAAAATTTCAACCTAAGTCATTCTCACCAAAGAAAGATAAGAAGCCCTTTCAAAAAGAGTGGCCTAAGAAGAAAAGCATGACAAATGAGGCTAAAAATGAGTTGCGAAGGAAAAAATTATGTTTTTCATGCAAAGAGTTGTGGGAGCTAGGGCACAGATGGTTAGGTAGAGGTTAAGTGCACTACATCGAGATTATTTCAAATCATGAAGGAGAAAAAGGAGAGGACTTGAGTAGTGAATATGATGAGGAAAGAGCTGAGCCAGAGGAACAAATTAGTGGAGGAACCTTGAGAGGAGTCACCATTGCTACTTTATTAGGTACTCCCAAGTATCACTCATTTAGAGTTAGAGGAGTTTTATAGGGACAACGAGTTACAGTTTTGATTGATAGTTGGACAACCCACAATTTTATCGATGAAGGCCTAGTGGCTAAAGAGGCTTGGAGGTAGAGGCTTTCGAGGGGTTCAATGTTATGGTCATGGATGGTTTCACCATTACTTGCACAAAGAAAATATCTTAAATGAACCTCATGTTGGATAATCAAAAAGTGAGTGATGAATTTTATGTTGTTGGCATTGGTGAAACAAATGTTTTGGGGGTTCAATGGCTACACTCACTTGGAAAAGATCCACAAAACTTTCAGATAATAGAATTGAAATTCAAGGTGGATGGAAAGAAGGTGGTGCTTTGAGGCATGTTTGATGGAGCATTGAAAGTAGTTTCAACAAAGAAGATGGAGGTTGTTTCTAGACATGGTGAAGTTGCATGAGCAGCCCAATGCTTTATTTCCACCAAGGCCTCCACAGATGACGAATGACACTATCATGTTGATATTTAGTCACTTTTTGATAAGCATAGTTTAGTGCTTGGTGAAATTCCTCCTGGTAGGGTACCGCATAGAGGTTTTGAGCATGTGATTGAGTTCAAGGAATGTGCCAAACTCGTTATTACCAACCCTTGTCGCCATCCCAAAAGGCATAAGGAGGAGATTGAAAAGGAAAACAAAGAACTCCTTGATATGGGGCATATCAAGCCTAGTTCCAATCCATTTTCTTCTTAAGTAGTGCTGGTCAAAAAGAAGTATGGAACTGTGTATGTGTATCGACTATAAGGCTCTTAGTAAGAAGATGATAAAGAATAGACATGAAATAGGCCCAAATTTTCCTTTCTATCACTGTTATATCCTTGGTAGGGTCACTCAGATTTTTTGTTTTATGCCATGCAATGAGAAGATTTACAGATTGTGTTTGTTTTTCTATTCGCTTCGTTACAGTTCTCTTCTTTTTTATGGGTGCAGAAAATGCATAAAATAATGTCCAAAACCATAACCTAGAATGACCCATAACTTAGAAAATCTCACAAAACATCTTTCTAGGATAGTTACCTTTTGTGTGCCCCTCAATTTTGCATTCAATACACTATAGTTCATTACTTTCCTTGTTGGTTTCTTTCTCTACCCTCAATTCTTTCATCATCCAGAGCATGTCCCTCAAGAGCACTTATACCATTCTTAATTCATTGTCAATATTGTCATCCGAATTTCCATCTTCCTCTATTTGTTTTTACTGTGCAAGGACATTCTATCTTCACTTTCTATGTCCATTGCTCGATTGTAGGCTTCAGAATAGGATAAGGATGGTACTACATTTTTTTCTCAAAGACGGAAGTAGACCTTCAATGAACCACTGCTTTTATAGACTATCAACAAGTTTTGTTTCCAATTTTACCAAGAGTTCTTTGAGCCTATGATTGTAAGCTCACGTTTTCATGCTTCCCTTGCTTCGTCTTGTATATTTTTGCTACAATCTCATTGTCATATTGGAGAATTTTGAATTATTTTTCAAATTCTTTCTTTAACAAGTCCCATGTAACTTTGAAGGTTGGTTCAAGGTTTGTGCACCAATCAATTGAGATGCCCCTCAAGGTCATTAGAAATTATCTAAGCCAATAGGATCTATGATCCTAGCCATTGGTTATCCATATTGTTTCACATGTTTTACAATGCCATACATGATCCTCCGATCCATTGCCTATGAATCGAGAGTTTCGGCCTCTCCACGTTTAGACTTGCCGAGGGAGTCACCATCTTTCTTTTCCAATGCAACCTTTGTGACTGGAACCTAGTTGGGGAGTTTTCATTTGTACATTTCGATGCTTCTCTTGCACTCTCAGCCATGTATAAATCCTCTACTCATCCTATCTCAGCTTTTCACCAATAAACTTCAACCTCTCATGAAAAATATTGTTGGCCTCTTGTTCTTTGTTCCACTTTTCCAAATTTTTCAATCCTTTTTCCCATTCTTTATTCCATAATTCCATTTTTTTCATCATTTTATCCTAATGTTGAATCACTGCTTCCATCAAAGCTTCCTCTAAATTGCTAGAGGTAGCCATGAAACCAAACTGAAATTCTGATCTACAAATGATTAGCTAGAACAATGACCAATCTACCCAACAAGCTGGCAGAATTCTTAGCTCTAATACCACTATAAAGTCCCTTGCAATATTGATCTTATTTTCAAGTTTCAGCACTTGGACATTTCATCAAACACTTGTCATTCAAACTCTTCAATTGCTATTTGATTGTTTGTTTTGTGTCTTTGATTGCATATGAAGATGGCATAAACTAAATGACTCCAAAGAAAGTATTCAAATGACTTTCCAACATGATGATGACTTGCCTCAGAACTCCAAGAAATCTTATTGGATTGACCTACTGTTGGTTTATGATGGCTGTGCCAGAATTGCCAGTGTAGACTTCCCTATTATCTAGATACCACTGTGTTCCAACTTATGAAGTATGATTTACCAGCTGATAAAAAAACGTCTTTCAGATGTGAGGAGACTGCTGCGCCCGACTCTTCTTGAAGGAAGACATCTTTTCTCCAAAAACAAGAATCTCCAAAAATCGTATTTCTTTAACAAGGTAGAAGGATGCGCCCAGATTTTAAATGACAATTCCAAACCCGACTTTAATTTACTTAGCTACGCCTAGACATATCGATTCTCCAAGAATCGAAGTGAGAGTCGAATCCTTCTAGTAAATCGATTTAAAATGACTTTGCTCCTTCAAATATGGAATTGAATATAATTTGACAATTCAACTCTTTGTCTCTAGCGTGTTTGTCTTTTTCCTCTACCAAGGAGCCGCACCCAGAATTGTTCTCTTTGTCTTTTAGAAGACCCAATAGGAGTGTTTCTGTTCTCTATTGTATTATTCTTGTCAACCCGTCCTTCAGACTTTATTAATCCCTTTATATATTAAATCTGTCTTATCCGCCAGGCTTTGTCTACCACGACAGTCCAACTCTTGCCACGTCCTCCAAGCAAAATAAGATAAGATGGCTTCCAAAATGATTCGAACTTCCCTTCCTGAAGTCACGAATAATATTATGTAATGGATTTTAATATCTTCACCCTCCAAGTCAAAGGCCCGCCTTCAAGAAAGTAGATTTTGACCTTTTTTGTATTTGTTTTTAACCGGCTTAGTAGAGATTCGATTTATCCAAACTGAAATTGATATTTCCTTTCAAGTCGAATACCTTTACACAGCAACACTTCAAGTGAGTCTCAATTTATCCTCAAAACCGATATGACCTTCCCACGATCGAATTTTTCAAAGATTGAAAGTCAATCTTCAAAATCGAATTCCACCAAATATCTGAAACTGTAAATAAATCAGATTTCTTTGCTTTTCCAAATTTGTTCTAAAGACCATTAAATTTGGTTGAAATGCTCTAGCAGAAATATCTCCCACAAATGCAACAAAATACCAGCTGCTACACTTGTGCAATGTAGTAATAAACCAGCTACTGCATCAATTCAACTTGCAAGTGCAATAATACCTCAGCTACTGCACTAAATAGATCCTTGCAATAATACAACAGTTATTGCAATTGACTAAATTCTTCAATGAAGCACCTATAGAAACCCTGGATGAATATCTCCACAACTCCAGCTAGGGTTGATCTTTCACAACCGAACCTAGTAATCTAGAGTCTTCAAACCCTCGATCAAGCAAAGCATTCAGCTTCTTACCAAATTGGTAATGAGAAATGAGATTCAAGTCAACCATGCTCAAATGTTGAGCCAACAGCTCCTTATAAAGATTTCTAAATGACTTTTCAAGAAGCTTCTAGAAATAATATTATTTTATTCCCTTAAGTGACTTTATGATATAATACTTTATTTTAAGTCACTTTATTAAATTAATTAAACATAAAGTCATCTTTTAATTTTACTTTATTGAAATAACTTTATAAATAATTGATTTAATACTTCCTTATTTCTCCTATTTAGCCTTCAGGAATAAATAAAGGCTAAACACTCATCAAGGTGGCTATCGAAAAGGGGACATGACAACTTTGCCTTCATGTATTTTCTTGTCATGGAAGTCTTTTTCTCTTCCCGACTACAACTCCAACTCTAACTTATGCTTTGGCTTTTCCTTTGTTCTTGAGAAGGGCTTCGACTTGAAAATTGTATGGTTGTATTTCCCTCAAGTGTTTCTCGTAATCTTCTTCGTTCCCTTTGCTCTACAATCCTTAAAGATCGCCTAATCTCTTAGTTTTTACCACCTTGTGGTCTCTTACTGCCTTTATTGAGGTATAAGGGCATGAATCTCTTATGTTGGACCAAATTTCTTTTAAGGAAATGGCCCCTAATGTTTACTGCTCATTCTAATAAAATGAATACATGAATTAATAATAGGTATGACAATGCATACCAAATAGGAGTAAATTATATCTTTATTTGCAAATGAAAGTATTACAAAAGAAGACCAGAGATGGTTAGCCAAGGATCAAAGTTACTACGACTAGATCATATTCCTTTCCTTGACAATACACAATTTATTTAAAAAGCCTGATGGTTGCCAAGAGGAATCTATTGACCAACCGACGCTTATAACTACTCAAAGCCGACAAACAATTAATACATAGTCGGATAACCCATATTATCAAAACATAATAATAGTCATTATACACTAACTAAAATCCCAATCTCTACCTCAAAGAGGAAGAGAGGAAGATTGTGATTTTGATTGCATGTGTTGATGATCTGTTTATCATAGGGAATTCTCCACAAATGGTTTTAGCAACAAAGAATGATCTTAAACAATCATTCGACATGACATATTTCAAGCTCCTGTATTATTGTCTTGGTCTTGAAATGTGACAACAAAAAAATTGGATTTCTATCTATTGGATGAAATATGCCAAGACATTGCTCAAGAAATTTAGAATGGAAGATTGCAAACTTATGTCAACCGCCATGGATACAAGATTGCAACTTTCCTGCAATGATCCATCACATCAAGTGAATGCTACTCTTTATAGCCAATTGATTGTGAGTCTCGTTTCCCAAACCTACACCAGACCCAATATCAACTATGTTGTTAGCTATATCTCTAGGTTTATGCAGCAACCTAAGGTTGCCAAATGGAAATCAGCAAAGCGTGTTTTGAGATACATCCTTGGTATAGTGGAATATGGCCTAGAATACAAAAGGACTACAAATTTTTCTTTGCAAGGATACACAAATGTGGACTATGCAGGTTATATGGATGACAAGAAGTCTACTTTAGACTTGATTTTCTTTCTGGGATCTGGTTTGGTATCATGTGGGAGCAAAAAGCAAACCACTATTACTCACTCTTCCACAAAGGTAGAATATTGCACCACAATCAGAGTTGTCTGTGAGGCAATACAGTTATGTCACATTTTGAGAGGCATGGGTGTTCCTGAGACACTTCCTATAGCTTTGTTTTGTGACAATTAGAGTGTGTTGAAGCTTTTTCAGAGTCCTATTTTCATGAGTGCACAAAACGCATTGAGGTTCAATGCCACTACAACTACAAACATGTCCAACAACAACATACCCAACTCTGGTATTGATCCACTTAAGAGCAATGTGCTGACCTATTTACCAAATCTCTTGCAATGGTGAAGCTCAACGCTGTTCGAACTTTCTTGATTTGTTCTCTTCACCATATGATGTAATAAGGTAAGGGGTGGTATTATAATATCACATTATAAAACTATTGTAATATGTTCATAATAGTTCACAAATATGTTTTAGCATAAATTATAGCCATAGTAGATGTTTATAGTAGGTTCAGGTTGTATTGGGCAGTTGGTGAGGTATGCATAGCTTGGTTGGTTATCTACCAATTACTCTCTTTGTACTTATCGTTGCTGCTCAATAATGAAATTGTTGATTGCTTTGCTCTGAATTCAATTGTTAGAAAATGCAATCAATCTTGAAACATCTGAACGAATGGTAGGGTTCAAAAGAAAATGATTTCAACTTGTATATTTGTTGAGTATTGTTGAATTCACTGTAAACTGTTATTTTATGAAATAAAGGTATAATTGAAACCATGAAAGGATCATTACCTGCATGCAAGCCATTTTTCTGGTAATTTTAATATTTATTTATCAAAGATTCTATTTAACAGCAATGTTTGTTCACTTTATTGATGGATTGCAGTATTAGAGACCACTAATCTAAGGTAATGATAGCCTTTGTGTGTTGAATACATTGTTGTAAAACCCATAAATGAAGGGTTGATGATTATATTGCATCCCTCGGATTTAAAATGGAACTGGGTAGCTTTATGTGTCTTTGCTGAAAGTCAAACTTGGATTTTGTGTATTCTTGTTTTGGTAGCAGGTGAAAGGTAGCATGTTTTCATTTGTAAAGTGCATGTATACCACTTGACATTAGTGGTGCATCATGTTCTGGATAATGACCTTGGTCTAGTGAATTGTATATTGGCTTCATATTGCCAGATTCATTGACAACTAGCAGAAAGTATGTAGTGATACACCTATGCAATGATTTAGAGTGTCATGCATTATGCAAATTGGATATGCATAACATTGGTTATCCATGTGAATATTGTTATGTGGATGTTATAACCCTATTCTTGGTTTGGACCATGTTCTTCACAATGAATTTCCTGGGTGGGGGCTAGGTTTTGGTTGGTCCTTAGAGAGCTTCTCTTACCCATTAACCTCTCTTGAACTACCATTCTTGGAGTTCTTGATGTTGTAGCAGTTGACTGTTGAATACTAAACATTAAAATAGCATTTAGAAGAATATACTTACTCACATGAACCTTGTAATATGTTAAATCTATAGGAGGAGTGAGTTTCTGAAAATGGAGGCTGAAGCATAACTTTTTTGAGAATTTTCCAAGATCTCCACAATAAAATGGCTAGCGATGTAAAAATTATGTCATGATCCAAGTGTCTTCATACTTTATACTCAAAAGCAGTAAAGTACCTGTCAGTACATTCAATTCAAACTAAAAGCACATAATTGGAGAAGCAACTTACGAAGGCTTAAATCAGTACTAGGGTCACAATTATGTTGTGCCCTGTAATGCTTTAAGGTATAGAAGGACCAGCGTTTAAGATCTGGTCTTGGCATCAGTAGTTGCACATTTTCAGAAATCAATTGCTTGAAATCCTTATCTGGAGATGCAATAACGGCGTTCAGTCCTCTTTGCAAAACTTGATCTACTAGAGTAGCTATCACATCATCTGCTTCAGCATCTCCAATTTTTATAACCTGTGATAGAAAAATATAGATGATATCACACACAAAAGCATATTAATCACCACCAGATCTATGAAAAATGCGCTAGGGACCATGGTGCAAAAAATAGTTATATTAATATCCACAAAAGATCAAAGTAAGCCAATTGGACTCAAAAGTATAGCAGGTCACAATAGTTAATCAGAAGAATTGTAAGGAACTCCAGAACCAAAAATAAAGTATCCAAAATTAGAACTAGGAAGACATGAAGCTAAAAAAGATGGCACTAAAACCAAATAGGTGAAGCCCAAAGAAGTCAGAATATACAAATGCCACAAAATAAGAAACACCCAGCTAATAGAGGCTCACTGACAGAAACAACTCCTGACGAATCCAGGAAAACAACCTTATAGACAAGGCCTAGTTAACCACTACAAATGGGCCAATATAGAATCTAGTGATCACCTTACAAGAAAAGGGCCAGCTGAATAATCTTGAGAAGAAGCAGGGTATTCCCACATGCTCTCCTAGCATCCAAAGCTAACAGTCCTCCAGATATAGAATGAATATATTAGAAAAACTGCAACTTGGGGGATATTTATGATAGATGGATAAAGATTACCATGCACCTAGGATCAAACCAAAGGGCTGATTTACTTGCATGCTCAGAATATTTACATGTGTATACCCTCCTCGTGGTTTCCACTTAGTGGAGTAAAACAACCAAGTAAAGGCTTTCTTTTGTAGACCAAATATGCTCTTCACATGTATGACCTGCTAACTAGCTAAGAAATTGGCTATGAAAGGAACCACTAATCATGCAATATGATCACAAGGTGAGAAATGATTTGATTGACGTTAGATTAATGAGGAGCTAAGAGGGGGTTTAGTGAACTTGAAGACCTTCGTTGCTATGTTAGGTTGTACCCCAACCCTAGTTCCATTAGGTCAGGCTTATGTCTGTGGATGCAACATTCTTTTATGTTAGATGAATATGTATAAGATCTCAATATCTACATTGTTGAAATATAATTCTTCATCAAGTTTGAGCTATTGATGGCCTTGCTGTAATCTCATGTATAACATTCAGATTTGTATCATTTACCTCTAATTATCATGGGGAGGAATTTGAAGTGAGCTACTTGTCATATGTTGGTATCCTATTTTGGATGTATGTATGATTGAACCATGTTGCTTCATATATGTGATGTAACTGAGTTACTGATCACATCTCTTGTATTAATTATTTAGCCCTTGATTAAAGGGACTAGATGTCCACAATTTTTTTGATAGAGGTCCTTGTTAAGGAGCTTCAATATGTGACTTTGATTCTTGACATCTCAGTGATCTATAATACTATATCGTAGTGGTGGCAGGCCTTACCATGTTAGCAAGAGAGCACCCATTGATAACTTTAGTTGGAATAGACCTGATTGAGGATGAAGTATTCACTCATATGATATGTACTGTTGTACAAAATTTTCAATAAATACTAAATATGGCATTGATTAAACTTATCTTCTTATGTGTTGTGTCAATTAGTTGTATTAAACACTATACGATAGCCAGTAGGCTTGTTCTATTGTAGAATATGAATGAGACTGCAAAATGTTGATAAATCTAGAGTAGAAGATTATTTCAACTTGTATGACTAGCATTGAGGTACTAATAAAACCCTTATCTTAAGAGGTAATACATCAATCCATAAGATTTGTATTTTAAGAGGGTACGGTGCAAATTTTTCCCATATTCCAATGCATTTTTAGTAATCTATCAAGTAGATGCAACCCTCAACTTATGTCAAGCACATTTATGAATGGTAAACATATGTTCATGATAAAGAATGTAATGTGCATTATTAAGAAGGATTTCTTGTGTAGATCAAGTTGGGTAGAGCCTTCTTCTAGTGATTTGTGGTTGGTAACATACAATTGGTACTGTTGTCATTTCATGCCTCATTTGACCCATTGTTTATAACTGATCTGAGACATCCTAAATGGGTCCCCTAAATGTCCAAAGATCCAAAAATCCATAAAATTCTAAATTTGGGCTCTTGTTGGCATTTTCCTTAATGATTTTGTGTTTGTCAAAGTTTTAGGATTGTTCCTACCTTCATACCTCTCCTTCCAATCCAAAACTCCATTGAAGTCCTTGTGAAAACTTGTCCAAGTGTTTTGTCAAAGTTTCAAATCCCTCCATCCTTCTCGGACTTGTCACCTAGTCATGCCTTCCTTGAAAATCCAACATCCCAAATTCCTTTAAGTCTTCATCAAAATTCTTATTCCTTGAAAATCTGGCATCCTGACATTCCTTTAAGTCTTCATCAAATTTCTTCTAAGTGTTCATAGTTTCACAGCTTTCCATCCCTCCACCCTTTCCCCAATTTCCCAAAACCCCGACAAAGGAAAAAGGGAAAGAATCACAAAGTTTGAAAAGGTCGCAAATTTCGCAAGTTTGCGAACTTTGTGAAAATGTGGCAAAGGTAGAAAAGGTCACCAAGTTTGTAATGTCACAAAGTTCGCGAGTTCATGAACTTTGCAAAAGTGCAAAAAAATGTCCAAAATGGGTCCCCTAAATGTCCAAAGATGCAAAAATCCATAAAATTCTAAATTTGGGCTCCTGTTGGCATTTTCCTTAATGATTTTGTGTTTGTCGAAGTTTCAAGATTGTTCCTACCTTCCTACCTTGCCTTACAATCCAAAACTGTAATGTCCCCTATTTTCGAGATTTGTATCCTTGCAATGGTTAGCCTACTATTTGGTCCTCGTAGTTTAATGAGATGTTCAAGGGACCCTTTTGAGAGTGTTCAGTGGTTCATCAGCAAGCTTGGGTATCCATTCTAGCATATACAACTCAATGATTTAGTATTTTGGATGATAGGCCTTACGGAGGCAGTTCTAGAGTGCAGTGTTCATACTTACTATTTATAGTAAGTTATACCAGGATCAATGGTCACCACGCCAACAGTTCGAAATTGTGTTTGGATCGCGCTTAGGGGTTATTGTTAGATTATTACGAAGAGTTGACAATTTAATTAAGTTATTAAAGTCAAATTACTTTAATAATATTAATTATTAAAGTGACTTTACAATTTAATGTTATAAAGTGACTTTTAATAAAGTAACTTTATAATTTGGTGTTATAAGGGAAATAAAGCGACTTTTAATAAACCATTATTATTTTAATAGTACTTTATGAAATATTTTATTAAAATTCAATTATATTAAAAGCAACATTTTAATATTATTTCCAAAAGCCTAATTGCAAAAGTTGGCGTTGGAAATTGGGAGAAGAATAAAAAGGGAAAAAGATATCATTTTTTATTATTCATTGTTTATTTGCAAAAAAAGAGTGATTTGAGCAACAGGGTTTGCTGGTTTGAAGATTCAAGCTTTTTGAGGACGAAAACCCTCAGAGAGGACAATGTCTACAATTGTGGAAGATCACCCAAGGGCATTCTAAGAGATAGTCTCATACAAAGATTATTACAGAGCTTCATTGATTTCCCGGAGATCATCATTTAAGGGTTTACAAACTTTTCAAGGTTCAATCGATAATCAGTTTGAAGGGACATTCAGGCCAAATTATAAAGGGTTTTGAAGATTGTTGATATTCTTAGTTGTTGTTCAAACACTTTCATATTTGCATTATTGCACGTTATGTAATCCGGGTATGATTCTAATGCAATTTCTTAAGCCATAATCAAATCTTTGTTTTAATTTTCATGCAACTGTTTGGAATTGGTTGTTTTGCAAATATATATATTCTTTGTATTTTTTCTAGTAAAAACGCTAGATCAGAAGGGGTTATTATAGTGCTATCAGAGCCAAGGTCTCGAGGTTGAGACTCTCAGGGGCGAGCGGGTTGTAATGTCCCTGTGCGTCGAGTGGGATGGCTCTACCTTCGGCTCCTACCCCAGGGTCTGCGTAATTAGGAGGTGGTCCCCACCCTTGGATGCTCCAGTGGTATATCGTGGTAGATGTTCCCCACGAGCCACTCTTAACGCCTCGGTGCCGCCCTTACCACCAGGCCGGTCTTTTGGTGTAGTGATTAGTAATTTTTCTTTCTGGAGCTTATTCAAAACCAATCTAAGATGTCTAAGGCGCTCCTCCTTTGCAATACTATAAACTAGAATATCATCTAAGTAGACTGAAAAATTTACATGTGAATTCCTTTAGTACCTCAATTCATGAGTCTCATGAAGGTGCTTGGGGAATTTCTCAATCCAAATGGCATCACTAGCCATTCATAAAGCTCGTTATTTGTCTTAAATGTTGTTTTCCATTCATCACCCTCTCTGATTCTTACCTGATGATATCCACTTTTAAATCTTAGAAAAGTATTGTTGGTGTTTCAATTCGCACCTCTGGTATACGGATTAGAAACGGACAGCTATGCACAGATTAACTGCTCTTCGAATTAGGAGGGGAAGCTCCCTCTTTGCTGATGTTGCTTAAAGAAAGTAAACTAAAACTAATTGGCAATCTTTTTGTTCAGCTAAGAGCACAAGGTATCTGTGATTATTGTACTGGTTGACTTCTCCATTGCATAGCTTGACTGAATCTGTGATGATTGTTCTAGAGACGCCAAACCCTAAAAATTGATTTTGAGCCTTCAAATGTTTGGGCGCCCCTGGCTACCTAGGGTGCCCAAGTCGTCTAGACAGCCATTTTTCATTTTCTTCAACTTTACACTGCTTTCTGATTCTTCGAATGAATTCCCATTTTTGGCCGTTAAGGAGGTCTGATGATTTGACTATTCAATTCGTTGGAAAGCCTAATTAATTCTGAGGGGGCTCTTCTAGAAGTGACTAGCCTGGAAAAGCAGTTTCAAGCAATCAAAAGCTTGGGTGTCCCTGGCTAGCTGGGGCGCCCAACGTCTCCAGAGTTAAAATATTTTCAAACAATTTCAACTTTGCTTTTGACTTTTGTCATTTTGCAAGATTTTATTCCTCCGTTCAATCTAACATAACTAGTGCTTGACAAATCTGACAAGCTCCCCGAGATATCCATTGAAAAGCCTGTTCAAATCTAAAGGAGAGTTGTTGGAGGCAACAAACCCTAATTTTGACTTTTGAATGCCCAAAAGCTTGGGCACCCCTAGCTACCTGGGGCACCCATGATCACCAGACTTAACCATTTTAGCAGTTTTTCAATCTCTCAAATTTGTCTTCCATGCTCTGTCCTCCATTTGATCTACAGCTACAGCTGACTGAAGAATCCGATGAACTCGCTAAGATATTCGCTACGAAGATTGCAGAATTTCGAAGACAATGACCATATTTGCAAACCCTAATCTCCAAATTAGGTCCTCCAAAACCCTAGACGCCCCTGGCTAGTTGGGGCACCCAAAGTTCCCAGACTTAAAATAGTTTTATGTTTTCCATGATTTGCATTCTTTCCCTTTGATGAAACTTCTCCTTTTGATCAACAATCCTGGTTGACTAATTGATCCAATGGACCTACTGTTGGATTCATTGCGGAGCCGGAGGAATTTTGAGCAAGTTGTCTTGGAATGATGAAACCCTAATAACAGCATTTGAGGACTTGAAATGATGGGCGCACTTGGCTACCAAGGGTGCCTTTACTGGCGAGTGTTAGTTTTTATTTTGCAATTTTCAACTTTCCTTCGTTCTTCATCCTTCGTCCCTTGAGCTTCGACCGACGGGAATGAAAAATATTCTAAGGCATGACTGGCTAGGCACCTTGACTGGGCAGGGGTGCCTAACATCTCCAAACTTAGCCAAATTTCCTCAATTTGTGCAGTATTTGAGACTTCGAATTTGACACCTGGCAGTTGAGCAATCTCCATTGATGACCTTGGAGCTCCTATTTTAGCTTCTAAAAAAGTAGAATAGACCCACCAAGGCAAAACTGACCTTTTGATGATACTGACTGGACCAGCTTGATGCGGAAGTATTTTAAGTCAATCAAAATCAGTTTGAACCTTGGAAGCCAACAATTCTATTTTTAGAAATTTTCTATTTTTAGAAATTTTTGCCAGCATCTATTTGAGAAGAAATCCAAAAAATCATAGAAAAAGTCTATTTTTAGAAAATTTCCTAAAATTTTGGGCCAAAAAACTGAGATCTGGGTTTTGTACAAATCCTCGCTCTGAGCAGACCCAGATCCTCATATTTTGAAAATTTTGAGTTTTTGAGCACCATGCATGACATGCAAGTTTTCACTTTACGAACTTTTGATAGTTTTACACAAGACTTTGACCATTTCTTCAAAATGCCTAAATGTATCAAAAAATTTAATTTGGGGTACAAGTATCTTGCACCACTTAAATAATCCATCAAGTCATCAATTCGAGGTAAAGGAAATCTATACTTGATTGTGATTTTGTTGATGACTCTTGAATATGTACACATTCTCCAACCTCCATCCTTCTTTGGACTCCACACTGTTGGAACAACACGAGGACTCAAACTCTCTTACTAGCACTTTGTTCAATAATTCTTGTACCTGATTATTGATTTCTTCATTTTCCTTTGGAGTCATCTTGTAAGCTACTTTTTTTGGTAAATTGGCCCCTGGAATGAGATCTATATGATGGCCAATTCTTCTTATTGGAGGTAGTTCATTAGGTAAGTCATCCACAACAAAATCAAATAACTCACTCAACAAATCTTGAATTTCTATAGGCAAATCAGTCAACGTTGTGCTAGTAATGGCTATTCTTGGTTCTTCATCCTTCGTCACTTGAGCTTCGACCAACAGGACTAAAAAATATTCTAAGGCATGACTGGCTAGGCTCCTTGAGTGGGCAGGGGTGCCTAGCATCTCCAAACTTGGCCAAATTTCCTCAATTTGTGCAGTATTTGAGACTTCGAATCTGACACTTGGCAATTGAGCGATCTCCATTGATGACCTTGGAGCTCCTGTTTTAGCTTCTGAAAAAGCAGAATAGACCCACCAAGGCAAAACTGACCTTTTGATGATTCTAACTGGACCAGCCTGATGAGGAAGTATTTTAAGCCAATCAAAATCAGTTTGAACCCTGGAAGCCAACAATTCTATTTTTAGAAATTTTCTATTTTTAGGATTTTTTTATTTTTAGAAATTTTTGCCATCATCCATTTGAGAAGAAACCCATAAAAAGTCTTTTTAGAAACTTTCTATTTTTAGAAAATTTCCTAAAATTTAGAGCCGAAAAATTGAGATCTGGGTTTTGTAGAAAACCTCGCTCTAAGCAGACCCAGATCCTTAGATTTTGAAAATTTTGAGTTTTTGAGCACCATGCATGACATGCAAGTTTTCACTTTTCGACCTTTTAACAGTTTTACACAAGACTTTGACCATTTCTTCAAAATGCCTAAGTGTAGCAAAAATTTTAATTTGGGGTATGTTGATGTGTTTTTCGTGACCGCACCAACGCAGAATAAAGTCGCCAACGGCTACCCTATTCTCTCTTGAACAAAGTATCTAGCACGCTAAGATTGCGAGAGAGTTTGTGCGTTCAACTCAGAGTTCTTTCATGCGGAATAGTCTCTCGGTTAGCTCGTGTGATTTAGCACGGTATTTCAAGGGACTTACGAGAATTGTTCAACGGAGAAGGAATTCAAATGCTCAAAGATTTGTCTATGAGCATAAGTTTCTATTCTAACTTGAGAGAAATCTTGAATTTAAGTGGTTAAAGGTTAAAAGTAGAGAATCTACTCTAAAGCGTGGGACATAGCGATCAATTCTCTAAACTTTAACGAACTCTGCTTTGCCTCGCTTGGACCAGCCTCCACAGGCGGTGCAATCTTGAGGAGGAGTAGCTCAGGTGTTGAGATCACAACTTAGCATGATACCATCCTGTAGCATATAAACATACAAATCATGATCGAGAAGTTAAATTACCGATATTCAGTTGACCACACAAAGGCGCATTCACCATCAGCGAACACACTAGTGGTATGGATAGACGAAGTTTGCTCAAATTGAAGACCACGTTCCACAATTAACATCTACTTGCATAGAAATGAAATTACACTACTCTACGCTACTTGAAGTAGAAGGGATGAAGAAACCTCACTAGCTATCCATAACAAAGACGAATTTCACCATCAATGAAAAGATCTTTTATTATGAAAGTTTTACACAACAATCTCTTGCAAAAGTTTTCAAGGGAAAACTTTCCTTCTTCTTCAACTACACTATAAATCTATACTAAGCTACTTCTAAGTTGTCCCTCTACTCTATGTCTACTGTCTAACTCTAAGTTAATTCCAACTTCTAATGAGATACAAATGAGGGGGACTCCCCCTTTTATAGTTGGCCAAGTCCAACGGACGGCTCAAATTACAATCGGCTGGATGGCCCAGATTGTGCCACCTCAGCCCTAAACAAGATTCACCCTAAAAACCGCCACCAAGAGGAGTGGGGTAATAAATGAGCCATTAATGTCCGTCATCCTTCTAGAAGAATCCAGCTTTGAAAAGCATTCACATTGCTCTTGATCTTCTTCTTGACGTTGTTCTTCAACTGCTCGAACTTAGTACCTCCATCTTGAGTTTTGAAAACATTTCTTCTCTGTCACTAAGTCTCAACACTTAGCCATTTTCTTGCAACTTTTCTTCCTTCGAGGTTGAAATGTCATCTTGGATTATTTTCTTCATCAATTAAGTCATCACCACTTGGTCTCGACGTTCCTCCCGCAAAACAAGCAAGGAGAAGAGTATTAGAACATTTCATAATATAAACTCAACTTACTTACCAAGTTCATCGTTTTTCTTCCAACAAACTTCATCCTCAAATTCTTCATGCCTTAGCCAAATTTCCAACCCATCTTGTCTTTTGCTTGGGCGTACTTCACTCTGATCTTTTCATCCAACTCAGACCTGAGAAAAATGCTTTCATCAGGAATTTGATCAAAAATTATCTAGGCACCCAACTTCAAATTTATCATCAGAAGCACTTTTCCTTTTGAAAACACATTTTATTCCTTGCCTTATAAATTTTTCCAAATTTTCTCTAGGAAATTCACCAACCTAGTGCCCATTTAAAATCTTCACCTCGGAATCCTTGGCAAGTTGGGGAAGACCTTAAAATCCATTCTTCATCGACAATCTCCAATACCCAGAAGAAAATTTCTTTCAGAACTTGTCGAATTCATGGGTATACAACGAACGGGTTCATTTAATTTTCTTGAATTTTGAACCTTGGAAAAATAATTTGTTAATCAATTTAAATCCGTTCTTCATCTCTGTGAACATCCTGTGTTGCTCTGACTCGAAGAATTTTTAAATTCATCCTGCAATGCCAGCATCTTCTGACTCCGTCACTGGAAAATTCATTCGTGCTCCAAGAAAAATTTCATCACCTTCATGTGTAGGCGTATTTTCTAGAGGAAGAAAATATTTTGTGCCTTAGAGAAAAAAAAAAAAAATTAAATCACTGAGCACTTTTGAATTTTGCCTTAGAAATTTTATTCAACTTCCTTCATCTTGCCTGTGAGAAATTTTTTTTTTTATTTCAACTCACTTAGAAAAATTTTCTTCTTGAATGCCTTGGGCACATTTTATATTCTATGAGGGATGTCTTTCATTTTAAAATTCCAACGGCCAGCATATTATCTCCATCCTTAGGCGCACCCCACACTTGGGAGAAATTACTAGCCACGCCTTAGCCAATTTCACCCTTCACTCATCCAACCTTGAGCGCATTTCACACATGGTGAAGGATTAACATCTTATTTCCACGCCTTAGCACCTTTCCTCTACCAACTCCAAGATGGGCGCATATTCAAGATGGTGGAGGATATTTGACACTTACAAATTTTCTTAACATCTCCACCTTAGCATGAGGGCGCATATTGCATATTGAGGGGAATTTTGACTTTCAACTTTACCTATGGCTTGTGTCTTTATGTGCTTTCAATGCCTTGCTTTGACTCTTTTCCCCTTTCTAACTTTGGGCGCATTTGGCACTTCATGAAGATGAAAACTTTCAACGACTTGTCTTCTTCCTCCTCTTTGCATGGATATTTTGTCTTTTCTGCCTTTGCATGTCTTTGGTTTTGTCCTCACATACCTTCATTTGGGCGCATTTTACTATAGGAGGAGGATCAACATTTTGACTTCTTCTTTGAATCTTTGACCTCCTCTTAAGATGGGCGCATTCTAGCATGTGTGGTGGATGAAATTTTGTTGACCCCTTTTGACTTTCTCCTTGCATGGGCGCATTTGATGCCACTAGGAGGATAAAGCATCTTACTTAATAACTTTTTTAGCATTTTGCTTGCATGTGAGGGCGCATTTGGGGGGTGAGAGAAGGATGAAACACTTAGAAATTTTTTTATGCTTGGCTTGAGAGGAGGGCGCATTTGGCCATAGGAGGTGGATATTTCATACTTAGAAAATTTCTAACTTTCACCAGCTCTTCCTTGGGCGCATTTTAGCTAGGCAGGAGGATTTTCTCAGACTTAGTTATATTTTTTACTCCAGTTGAAGATGGGCGTATTTTCTTGGTGGTGCAGGATGAAGTCTCAAACTTAGCCAATTTTTCTCCGTCTTTGCCAGATTCTCCATGCTTTACTATAAATAGTAAGTCCTTTGATTTTCATATCTCAGAGGCTCAGATCAATTTGAGATTTTAATCACAGGATCTTCATAACCTAGTTAGCCTGTTTATACTGCCATCTCGAGCTGACCTGCTATTTTTAGCCCATTTCTGAAGGTGGTTTGCTATTTATAGTAACTGCTTGTTTTTGATACCTCCACAACTCCGTTTGATCTGAAATTTGAATGACGTGCTCCTCACCACGTGACTTTCCTGTTGACATCGGCGCCTGCTGCTGACTTTCTATTTTAACCGATTCCAAATGACTTGCTATAAATAGTAAGTGCTCCGTTTGTCTTCAAATTTTACAAGCGGATAGCTTGAAAGATGCTGATCGCGGTGGTATACACCGGTTTTCGAAAATTCTGACTTTTTGCCCCTCTTTTTGGGTCCCGAAGCTAGAAACCCTAATTTGTCCTGCATGCATATCAAATGATCTCCGTTTGTCTTTATTTGATTGCGTGCTGATCGGTTGTGATTACGAAGTCTTTGAGGCGGTGCAGTGCACCTACTAAAAATAATGGATTCTCAAATAGGTGGTTATCTCTGTTTGCGTGTCACATCACTGCGAAGCTCTCGAAAAACCCATAAAGAAAATGCAAACATGCAAAGAAAACCCTGACATGCAAACCCTAAAAATAGCCTCTGAAGGCTGAACTCTGGAAGTTGTTATCTCATTTTGCATGTCACACCATTGCGAAGGTCTTCGAAAACCCAGAAGGAATATCCAGACATGCGTTGAAAAACTCTACATCTAAGCCCTGAAATCTACTCCGGAAGCTAAACTGCTAAAA
Source organism: Sequoia sempervirens (assembly GCA_007258455.2). NCBI lineage: Eukaryota > Viridiplantae > Streptophyta > Pinopsida > Cupressales > Cupressaceae > Sequoia > Sequoia sempervirens. The sequence continues at coordinate 730 of VDFB02104660.1, read as the reverse complement.
ATAGTAAGTTGTCTGTTTCAGCTCAAATTTTGCACACGAGCAACTTGATGTGTTCTGGATGTAGCGTGACTGTTAAAACTTCAGGAATGCTGACGGAATGCCCTGAATTACACACTTACTAAAAATAGTAAGTTGTCAGAATCTGATGAAATTTAGTTGATAGTCCACTGGGAGCATACTGACAGTAACGTTAGTCTCTGCTTTCAATTTATTCACTACATTTGATTTCAAATTGATCATGAAAGTACAAACCCTAATTTTCAGACTTGGCCAAAACTTCAATTCAAGCTCATAGACGGTCATATCCCCGGAAAGCGAACAGCAGAAAAAGACCGAAAGAGAGAGAGACAACAAGAAAACCAACAAAATCAAGCCAAAAGTTCGGAATGAAGCAAAAATTAGGGGGTCCCCATTTGCAATGGGGCGATGTGTGAAAAAGGTCACAACAGGGTACAACATTTAGCTCTGTCTAGGGACCATGTCGGATACTTACAGAAGAGGAGAACCAGGAATCTCTGGACTTTTAAGCATAGACCAGTGCCTTATCCATTGGGTATCGAAGTCAGCAACATTTTCCTAATCACCTATTACAAGACTTTTCCCTAAGTCACCTATGACAGGACTTCCTAGAATCACCTAATAGTTGGAACTTCCTGTTGATGTGTTTTTCGTGACCGCACCAACGCAGAATAAAGTCGCCAACGGCTTCCCTATTCTCTCTTGATCAAAG
>VDFB02104659.1:0-62694 GCA_007258455.2 Sequoia sempervirens | reverse complement strand
TCATTATGAATATGGGCATTGCACTTTTATTTACAATTGATCGGTTTGAGTTTGAAGAGGCATAGGTATAAAATAAACCTTTGCCTATTCATAAACAAACCCCTTTACAGGATTGGTTCATAAACACACCCCTCTACATATATCACATAAGATTTTCCAATTTAGCTCCTATTCATAGGTGCACCCAAGTTACAAGAATTTTAGACTTTAAGTTCACACCTTGAACTATGCCTTACATAGGTGTACACCCCATAAAAAATAAAATCAAACTTGATTTCACTTCAATCAAATGTCTTTGTGTAAGGGTACCCCTCTACATTGAAAATAAGCATGGAAATTGTAATAATTGGTTGTGCTATTAACAAAATTCTAAATGTTGCACTTGCATTTTCAAATATAAACTTCTCCATAGGATTTTACATTTTGAATTTGCTTATCGAGGCATGTGCACTTATGAATATGTTGTTGGATTGAATTTGATTTATTGAAGTGCACCCAAATCCTATCATCAGGCATGTGCAAATAGGAGGAATTAATTTTAAACTTGTAATACAATTCTTAAGATGTGTACCAACTAAAGCATTCCTTTGAACTCTCATTAGTGTACACCTTAACAAAGAACTTTTTATTTTGAATTTCATTGCTTCCTAGTGCACACCTCAAACTAGGATTCTTGATTTTTCTTACTATGTTCTATTATTTACAACACACACCTATGAATGGGTTTGAATCTCAAATTTACATCTCTCAAACGTGCTCTTCTAACAATCATCGTAGATTATGTTTTGAAACAACACTCTTATGTCAAAGTGTGCACTTGATGACTAATTTTTTTGTTTGGAAATCCATACAAATGCATGCACTTTTGGATGGAAAATTCTTGTCATAATCCCTTTCCCAAGTTTGCTCCTATCAACACAATTTTTTTGATTTTTAACTTAGATACATCTTCCACTTCTTCAAGGTGCATCCCTCACAATTGATTCTCTATTTCTTGATCAATATGCACACTTGAACACGTAATTGTGAGACTAATATGTTTTACCATCATCCACAATCAAGGGTACACCTGAACATAATTTTTTTCTTTTGAACTTGATCATTCACCTTCCATATATGAGTGCACCACTATACATATAACATTGATTTACACTCTTACCTTAAGACAATCACACCCTTAACAGTGTCATTGCAAAATTTGACCAAACTTTGTTTTTCCTATTATTTGATGCTCATCTTAGTTGAAAATAAATAATCTTGCTTTGGAAATCTACCTGCTCATTACATTGGCACATGCCAAGACACACTAAACAACATTTTTCCAAAGTTACATTATCTCTTTCATTAGGTGCACACCTTGATGAAAATACACATACAACTATTATACATTAACACTTATGAAAGCTACTGGAATCAAACCCTAAAAATTTGTTTGCACTTTGCAACTATTATATAGGACCACAATTTGTAACAAAACCTATAATTTACAGAAATATTGAATCAAAATTTACCATACTATCTTTGTTGAATCAAATCTGTAACTTTTGGTATTTTCAAGAGTTGGTTATAGACTATAAATTCAAGCCTAAATATACTTTTTCCTCTTTCTACTTGATGTTTGTCAATATTCTACAACATGTCACTTCATTCTTGACTGATCTCTATTCTCTATGTCTTCTTTGACATTAGTAACTTCTCTCATGTTTAATAGTCCAACAATTGATTGATTTGGTGGCATCTACTTTCCATTGATAGATACAAACAATAGTATTCTGAAATAGCCCAAGAAGGAATGCTTCCATTGCTAACTTCAACTATCTTCATACACTGCTATCCATGTACCTCAAAATATACCTTTTATACCTTTCTTCTCAAAGATGTACACCATATAATGTTCTCCATTTGTTTCCTGAAAATGTCTGCAAATATTTGAGTGACTAATAATCCTTTCTTGCATTTAACTTCTTTTTGTACTCTGACTAGCATACACAAAAACTTGTTTTCATTATTCCTGAAAAGAAATGTGCAAAAGAAAACAAAAGACTTGGACAAACAATATGAAGCTTTGAATAATGGGATTGGATTTGACCAAATTATGGACTTTTGGCTTAAAATTTATCATATGATTTTTTTTGTATGGGTACAACAAATGCCACATTAGATTTATCCATTTGCATAGTTCCTAGAAGTAAGTATTGAAGAGCACAAGGATTTACTGAGAGGGGGGGTGAATCAGTAAATCAACCAAACTTTTACCCCTTTTCAACCTTAACCAACTTTTAAATTTTATCCAAACATCAACTTTGCAATATAAACAACATAAACAAGTTGACTCCAACAATTGAATATTTGTTTAAATGAAATTACAAAGATAGTAGGCACCAACCTACTTGAATAATGAATTTTATGGTTTAGTAGGCACCAACCTACAAGGAGTAGCAACCCCTTGGACTAATTTAGTAGGCACCAACCTACAAGGAGCACCAACCCCTAATGTGCAAGGCACCAACCTTGACTAATTGAAAAATTATGGATGTAAAGTAATTGTCTTCAAACAGATCCACACTTCCTCTATCCTAAACTCTGCTTTATGATGTTTTCTATCACCTTAAAGCCCACACAAGATAATAGATTTTGATTTGATTTACACACACAAACTACTCACAACACAAAATCCAACCTTGATTTGAAAATAAAATATGTATGTTGCTCAAGAGTTGCAACCTTCTTATGAAAGAACACACCTCTATTTTTACCCTTTTCAAATCTCCCTCTTCATTAAACTGAATTAGTTTATTTCTATCTTAATCACTTTGATTTATTTTGATCACTTCTGCATTGTTTATTAAATATGTGTGTAAGAATATCTCTTCAATAATCAGATCGAATGAGACACACCCCTTCAGGCATTACAACAAATGGTCATATCTTTTCAAGAGCCATGTCGAATGAACATATCTATTTAGTGATGCATTGTACCATTTGGAAAAACTAAATCTTATCTAGATGAAAGAACACGTCTTAACATGAAGTAAAGGCGTCTTATCTGGTAATGAACACGTCTTTGGTTAATGATTAATCACCTTTGTTCATTGATTTTCAAAAGGACGCCTTAGTTATCAATTTACATGACCCTTAAGAAAATGTTTTTAGAAGTCAATCAAATCTTCTTCATAGATTGAGTATTTTTGTAACACCCCATCACGCAAACCCCGAAGGACAACTAAAAACGCAACAATTTAAAAAAAAAAAACATAAAGATTGAACACTAAGTTTACTAATGCATATAACATAACTAATGATTACCAATTAAACACCTAAGTCCTTTGGGGTACATGAGGTGACATTACACAAACTAACCCTTAACAAAAGTTGATAGTTGTAATTACCAATTTTCATTATTAGAACCCATTCATTCACATATCTCCAATTTTAAACATTCATATATGAAAAGGTAATATATCAAGAATAAACAATAAGATAACCATACATCCATTCATAATAAGTTAAACATGGAAGTATAATGAACATATTTTCATAGATATAACACAACATTAACGATATCTACAATTATAGTTCAAAAATGAATTACACAGTGTGATTATACATTACATTAGTCTTCTAGTAAATCTCATTGAGCAATTACACAAGATTACATCATAATATTTCCCAACACATGTGGGAGTAATACATCAATACAAAAGTACAATTGAAGTACAAATATACATTTGGTAACATGTGTACTCTGGATCAAGTTGTATCTACAAAAATCTACACTGAATGGTACAATTGCATGATAGGGGACCCAATGGGGTGCGTAGCACGTTCCACCCGACTACCCCCATGCTAGGAGTAAATAAGGAAGGATCCCCGACCAAGAACATCCAAATAGATACACAAGACTAAACTCCAAACATGAAAAGGAAGAGAACACATAAAAGAAACATAACATCAAAAGACCACTTCTAGAGGTTAGCAACAATAACAACTCAAGGGAATGCTAGAGGAGAGTGTCATCACACAGTCCTACATGGGTTATCTTGTCTTCCTTTCCCTAGGCGTTGGCCCCCATCTATGGTTATCCTGATAGCCTCTCCAGGCGTCGGCCCCATAGGGTGACTCGTGCGGAACTGTTAACCTCTCATGGAGACGAGGCAATGATCTTTCCAACCATGGCCTTCTTGGCCCACCTTTAATCTGTGAAAGCCCTAACAGGTGGACGAGACATCCATAATTATCTTGTTAATGTTTTACTACCCACCCTCTAATTAATTAATTAGGTTATCACTTATTACTCTAACTCTAACATGGGTTATTCTGATAGCCCCTTTGTGCCTTGGCGCCCACGTAGAGCCACTCTCCCTAGAACCCAAAACATAACATCAAATTCCAAGGGGTTGTACCAACAAGAAAACTGAATCACAAATGGAACATCCACAAGGAAAAATCATCTCACCAATAATCATATGAATAGACACCCATAAAGACGGGTACAAACCAAGAGTAACTTAAAATCACAATTATAGTCAAAATAGGGACAAGCATCAATTTAAAAGACCATATATAAAACCACCATTTCCCGATGCCTCTAGAAGTCTTAAACAACAACTTAAGCTCCTATAGAAGGGTAACCTAACTTAAGGGTTTCCCACATGACCATAACCCAATTAAACGAAACAACAATTATCTCAACGATAATTCAAGAGTTAAACAATTACATACACAAGTATTCTACATTTCAACAAACATAATTTAACATATCTCATTGCACAATTTTACCAAGAAATATAAATAATTGATTCACCCAAAATCATTAAACTTAATTAAAAATGCTTATTTCTAATTTAATCAATCACCTCGTAAAACCCAACTTTGTAATTTAACATCATCTATTTTTTCTATAATTTCAACATATATATATACACACTTCTATGTGTATATATATATATATATGTATGTATATATATATGTATATATGTATATATGTATATATACATATATCCATATATACATATATATATAATCATATATTTGAATTATGAATTAATAAAATAACCATAACATAATTGCATAAATAAAATTATAAAAATATACTTCTAAAATGTATATATATTAAATATATATACAATTTTAAATACATTATAATTTACTATAATTTCCAACACATATTGACTTTATGAATATATATATATATATATATATATGTAAAATATATATATATATATAATATATATATATGTAAAATATATATATATATATATATTTATTTATTTTTAAACCAAAATTCATAAAATAAATTCCAAGTCGCATAAAAATTTAGGAGCGAATGGAGGTGTTATAATGGGCATAGGCTGTATCCACACACAGTCGTACCTCCCATTGGGGTTGCAGGTTGTGTGGGAAACCTAAGCATTGCTTGTGAAGGCAACGCCAGTTGCCTCCACAACCTGCTTTCCCCCATGTGAACGGCTGTGGGGATAGCCCCTGCGCCCCCCCCACACAAAACATAATAATTTTTTAAAATAAAAAAATCCCATATTTTTTTTACAATTCGTCGTACGGAATACATATAGGCCTTTTTAAAATAAACAATATTTCTTCAAAATATTTTCCAGAGAACATATTCCTATAACATATATATATGTATATATTTATATATTGTATATAAAACAATTATTTCAAATGCTTCATTCAGGAATATTTTAGCAAAATTTTCCACTAGAAAATAAATTATGTACAAAGAAATTTTCTACAAGAATTGTTAAGAAAATTTTCACAGAGGTTTTCAAATTTTTCTAGCTAAACAAACTAATTTGGAAAACAAATTTAAATCATATTCTTCTACAAGCAATATGAATATGAGTTTTCCCCAATTTTTACAAGAACGTTTTAAAAATAATCTTTTATGAGGTTCTTTGATTTCACTATAAAGTTTTCTACAGAGGCACTAAAATAATCACAACAAAACTTCATGCATAGTAGCCGTCAACAATTTTTCTACAGAAAAGCTTTCAACAAAATTTTCTACAGAAGCTTTCAACAAATTCATGGCAATTTCCAACAATCTTTCCAATTTAAAAAAAAATCTACAAAATAAACATTTCCTCTTGTACAAACAATTTCTCAACTTTTAAAAAATTAACAAAATTTCTACATAATAGAATTTGTACAGGTAATCTTTTCAAAACAACAAAATAAATAAATAAACAATAAAGGAACTTGTTTTCCTGAAGCTTGAAGAAATGAAGGTTGGAACAAAGCTTCACCTTCAGAGTTCAATTTCCAAAGCCCATTCTAAAATCTCCACTTCCAGAAAGATGCAAAATACTGAGCCCCCCAAAATATTCCTGAAAACCTCTTCCAATTTTTTAACCAAAAACCAAAACAATGTCTCAACTCCTCCATGAAGTGACTTCTTGCCTTTCACAGTTATGGCCAATATTCTCTCAGAGAATAATTTTTCAACGAGAGTTTTTGCATTCAATTCTACTCACACACGTAACTATTCTAAAATATCTTTTAACTAACTTTCAGATATTTTCTTTTGATAATTATAAAGAATTTATGCTATTTAATTAATTTAAAAATTCAAAAATTAATATCATTTACTTTATGCAAATTTAAAATTGCAATTCACATAATAGAATCTAATATTTATATTTAAACTATTCACTCAATCAAGAAAATTTAATCAATTAACTTAACTACAATTACCTGCAAATAATTATATCAACTAAATAACATTAATTAATCACACATAAAATAAAGATTAATTAAATAACAAACATTCACAAACTAAAATAAATCACCAACACCAATCCATACAGAAACAAAGATGGGGTTGTGAACAATGACACCGTAAGACTCACAACGAGGTGACGAACTTGGGACGGGGAAACTTCCTTATCAACTCCCTTTTTCAACTTCATACCCATTGGGTTTATGGGACACGCTCAAACTTGTCAAGCAGGTGGACTCGGTGTCCTGTACCTACACTCTGCATAGAAAAAAATGTTAAGTAGCATATAAATCTCCAATGCAAACACACCATGAAAGGTAGTCGCGGGGTAGAAGGGCACTCATGAGCGAGTGATGCTACTCCATCCTTTCACCAAGACTCACTAGCAAACACATCAAAATCCATAGCAATATTAAACCACAAGATCACCACATATATTATTAAAGAAATCCATAACATAACCAAATAATATGATCACCATGTAATGTATCATCAAACATCATAAGTAATATCATGTGCATCAAACCAACTAAACTATGAATCCACACACAACTAAAATGGTGAGCTAATCACCATCATAAACCAAGTACAAAACCAACACAAAAGAGTATCTAAGAGTATCAGCAACACGAGGGGTATTGCATCATCCCATGTCGCCAAAGTCTCATCATTCGAGTCCCACTGAACCCGCACCTGCTCAATAGCTCTGCCCATGAGAGCGAGTCTCTGATGTTGTAGCACGACCACAGGCTCAAGTGCTAGCTGCCCATCCTTGACCTATAGAGCATCCTAATCAAGTACATGAGAAACATCTGGATAATATGGCCTAAGTACAGAAACATGAAACACATCATGAACCCACGATAGACTTGGCGATAAGCAATGGGACCAATCCTCTCTAGAACTTCAAATGGTCAGAAAAATCATGACACGAGCTTGGAACCCTTTCCATAATTGATTGGGCTCTTTCGCAGGTGCATTCTCAGAAAGACTCGATCACCAACAGAGAACTGATAGTCAACTCTATGTGCATCAACATATTTCTTCTATCTATCCTGTGCCGCCACAAGATGCTCTTTGATACGAGCTACCTGCTGCTCCATGTCCTGAAGCATTTCGAGACCTAGGAGAACTTTTTCCTCAAGACAGTCCCAACTTAATGGAGTCTTGCAGGGACGACCATATAGTGCCTGAAAGGTAGCCATACCAATCGAGCTATGATATCCATTGTTGTAGGAAAACTCCACCAGATGCAAATAGTCCTCCCAATGCGACTGTTGATCCATCACGTACATACAGAGCATGTCCTCAAGACCCTGATTAACTCTCTTTGTCTGACCATCTATTTCAGGATGGTAAGCAGAACTAAAATTCAGTTGGTTTCCTAAGGGACACTACAATGATGTCCACAATGCAGATTTGAACACTAGATCTCTATCGGAAATGATCCTCCATGGAATACCATGTAGGAAAACAATATCTTCCATGAAGATTCTAGTAACCGAAGAAGCGGTGTAAGATGATTGAATGGGGGATAAGTGTGCCACCTTGGTCAATCTGTCAACTGTGACCATGATAGCATCATGCCGTCGAGAAGTCATAGGCAAACCCACAATAAAATCAACTGATATTATGTCCCACTTCCATTTCGGAATGAGATGAGGTTGTAAAAGGCTTGCGGGATTTTGGTGTTCTACCTTGACCCTTTGACATTCCAAACATCTAGCCACCAAATCTACAATATCCCTCTTCATGCCAACCCAAAAGTATAGTGCACGAAGATCTGCATACATCTTCTTAACTCCCGGGTGAGCAGAGTAGGGAGCTTGATGTGCCTCAGTCATAATTAGAGTCTGAAGACCCTCGACAGAAGGCACGTACATGCAACCCAAATGGCTCATAAGACCATGATTAGACTCCAATGAGTAACCTACAAACTTTCCTTCCAAAGCTCTACCTAATTCGATCTCTGATTTCACTTCCTGATACCAACTATATGTGGGAAGTGCTGTGAGGACCTGACTCCTCAAATCCACCTCAGCCTCTTCCTCAGCCATGAACTCTACCCCGAGGCATGATCTTGCACATCAATTGAGGGGTATATGTGAGATCAAGAGTTAAACACAAAGGTTGCCTAACAGACTCAAACTACCCAGAGTACCTAGTGTTAGCAACCTTGGCTCTGATAATTTTGATAGCTTTGCAGAATTTGTTTATCTGATCGGTTCATCACACACAATTTGTTTATCTAATTGGGAACTTGTTTGTTTATCTAATTTTTTTATCTAATCAGTTCATCACACATAATTTTTTTATTTGAATAGGAACTTGTTTGTTTATCTGATCAAGTTCATCATTAAGCCAACAAGTTTGATTAGGAACTTGAATGACTTAAGTGAATATCTTGAGTGACTTAAGTCGATCTGATTAAGATTGAATGTCAAACTAATCAAGATTCTTTCCCAGAATCTGATTAAGCTATAATGGTGATCTTCACTCTATTTAAGCCAGCATTCTGAACTTTGTCAATAAAGGAAACATTCTGAATTTTGATATTATCAATGGCATCATATTCCAACATATTCCTACACTGATGTCTCCTTTACTTTGACATCAATGACAATAACTTCAACAAGTATCCTTATCCATTATATTTAATTTCTCAATTAGCATTTTATTATTCAATTATCACCCCCATGACTATCATGCATTAGTTTATGTGGAGCTATATGTATTTCATTTTACTAAACTAGATTAACATTAAAGTTTATTTTTCTTTGCAATACTCAAAATGAAAACATTATTTTAGAAGTCATGTGGAAACTTAATAACTAGGCTTGTCACAAATTTCCCATTGTCTTGAGGAGCTGCATACTCCTAAACAAAGGGGATATGTCTTACATTTCCTACGTTGCTTGCAATCTTTTAACGCTCCCTACTCATGATAGAATAGAGGGTAGTCCCTCATGCCACTACTCTATAATGGGGGGATATGACAAACTATCTAGAATATCAAAATTCTTCTATTGTGAAGATAAACACTCCCACATGAATTTCACCTACATATTTATTATCTAGGTATTCATTAAGGGCCATGCAAATTGTCTGTGAATGTTTTGTACAAATCATATAAAATCAATATATGGTTGAACATGATCAATACTTATTTCCTAGTGTTTGAACTTTACATCAGCAACATACCCCACTCTTACCCATGGAAGAAAATTTGGCCACCACATCTGATATTCAGAAACCTTATGATCATAGAATTCTCAATCTCCATTTATAGTTTCTTTTGATATACTTCTTTATGAAATCCTTGGAAGAATCTGGAAACTTCTTCTCAACAAGGCCCTTCAAACACTTCAAATATGAAAAATTTGTTCTTGATCCATCCTTTCTTACAATGTAGAAGCACCTAGTTGAAGAAAAGTGTTCATGGTTGTCAACCTGAAAGCAACATGAGAAAATAATAAAGTTTTAGACTAGAGAAAATAACCACGACATACTAGGTGTCTCCAAAGAAGCTTTTCTATAGGTGCTTAACGTTACTGATTTCTCAAACAACCCTCATTAAATAGTAAATACAACTTCATAATTTTGAAATAGTTCTTGCTCATGTTTTATAGGTTGGGTTTATTGTGTATTTTGGAATCTTGATTATATTTCTTATTTACAAAAGAAAAAAAAACTTAATAGTGATACTACAATAATTATATATTTTATTGAGACACACTAATGTAAATTCAAAGTTAAACCTTTTGAATATATTTTTATTATCTTCTCCATTCTTTGTGTCTCCAAAAGATTCTGAGAACTGAAATTTCAAAACATAAACACATGAATATGTAACTGATGAATTTCCTGGACTCCCAAACTTTTTGGAAACTGATGTTTACAGAACTTTAGATGCTTCAAAAAGTTGTCCATTTGCACATTTCAGGTTACTTAATTTTACAATAAAGATTGCAAGTCCTTTACATTGGTTAGTTTGTATCCTTGTGTTTACATGAAATGCTAAAGACACATTGGCATTGCAAAAGTTTTGTATGCCAGAGCTACTTTTGCAAATATAGCTTTTGTATAAAGATATTAGCAAGGAAACTGGATTTCTCGTTACCTAACACTCACACCATATGAAATAGGAAGGGTTGTTCATAAGCCTGTTGAAGAAAATAAATTGTAAAAATTCAGAGAAATAGCATGCCAAAATCGCACCATTATGAAGTCAACACCACATCTTATCTTTTCTTTTGCTTCTGGATGGTGAATAAGAACTTTTTCAAGAACTTCCCTTTCACCTTCATGCCGTAGTCTATACCCACTATTGTAGCTGTCATAATTATCAAAGTTGATGTTAGGAAAAATGTGTATCTACAACCTACTTTTTCAAAACCTACTTGTCTAAGGTATAAGACAACATTTAGTATTGACATAAATTCAAGTTCTCTCCTAACGGAATAAAACATTTAATTCATTTCCTTAAGGTCGTCAAAGATGCTATAAAATTTGTAGAAAGCTTGCATAGCACCTCAAAAATTCATGCCCACATATGCCAATGGTACCGTTGATGATAGAGATTATATGCCAATATTGTTAGGCTAATAATATTGATTCATTGAAAGACAAGAACACTAGTAAAGGGAAAGGAAAAGGTACTTTTTTAGGTTATCCCCAAGAAAGACACCAATTTAGTGTATGAATTGCACCTTGCATAAGCCTACATGGAGATTGTTTTACCACTCACCTTATATAGAGTTCAAATTTGTATGTATTCAGGTTTCAATTCTTTTACCAAACTAGATAAATCAAGCTTCGTCAGTTGATTTAAAATCTTGACATACATTTGGATTGGGTAATAGCAATAGAACTGTAATGAATTAGAAATTTCATTTAGGAGGAATACACTAACTAAAGATCATAATTTACTACCTACCATAATGAAGAAACATCCTCATTGATTGCAATAATGGATTGATTTCATGAAAAAATTCCTGTAGTTTGGAAGGTCTGTTAGTTACTCCTCTTGTAAGACTTTAAATCTTTCTTGAACATCTAGAACTCCCATTTTTATGGGTTAGATGCACCCATTCCCTTCTTGTGGACCTCAAAGAAGAAATGGCACTTTTGTCATTGTTGGGCCTTACATCTTCCATGATTTTCATCATGCAAAGCTTTTCATTTGGTCTGTAAACAATGTGGTTTTGTAATTCCCAATTAGACATTGTAGGAGGGTCACTCTCATTTGGTAATTCTAAACTAGATATTGGAGATGGGTCACTCTGACTTGGTAATTCACAACTAGATGTCGTAGAGTAATTCTGTTTTTCTAATTCCTAACCAGATGATTCCAAGTTGGATCTGACAGTTATATTCTTAGTCATTATAGAAATTTTCTCTGTTTCCAGATTGCTACTACTATTCATGAGTAAATCCTCACCAAATCTTCTTGGTGTGTGGAGATCTACACTACATTGAATTTTCTCCCAAAAGAAATGCATTTTCAGCACTACCCTCTGAATATTTGCATTTTCCATTAGATTCTCCAGCCATGGAAGATTTGCAACTACCTTCTTCCACATGACAGTTTAATTTGTAGTCCTTTTGTTGCATCTCTCTCAGTGTTGATTGATCCTGCACATTCTCCCCTACAGGACTTTTTTCATATAATTTTGATTGAGCTCTTTTGTGAGATCTTGTCCCAAGGGGGACTAGGTTTGCACCTGTTGGCTTAAATTTATGGCCTCTATAGGAGGAAAAGAGTTTGCATTCATCTTGTTCTCCTTTGAGAAGTTTAGTCCAACTCCAGACAGAGCTTGCCAAATTAGCAGCACTCAAAGGCTCCGTAGTATTATCATGACCTACCTGCTCCTGTTCAAACACATGTTTCTCTAAAGATTTGTCCTCGCGAAATCTTTCTACCCTTGTCTCTAGCATTGTCCCACTTGTCTTTGGAACTTTTGCATGCTCATCAACACTCCACCTTGGAGCTTGTGCATTTTTTACTCTTGCCTCTAGAATTGTCCAGCTTGTTTTTGAAACATCTGCTTGCCAATCCACACTCCAACCAATAGCTTGAGCCCCTTCAGATGTTCTGTGTCTATGTTCTACATCTTGTGAAGTATTTTTGTTATATGCTTCCCACTGAATTCCACTACATGATCCTTTTCCAAGGGTTAAATATGCAATTGTCAGCTTATTTTTCAATGTGTTATCAGATTTGATATCACAAGATAACAATTCATGTTGATCTTGCTCATCTGGATGGTCTTTCCATCTAGAGGTCTTCAAAATATCAGTACCAAAAGGAAAATTGGTTTTACTATCTATATGTTGCAACAAAACTGTCTCTTCTTTATAACTGCACTTGACAGAAGAAAAGCCTATCTGAATTTGTAACCTCATCCTCCTGTGAATTTCCCATCCCTTGTTCCTTTTCATTCTTGCATTTGAATCTTGAAATTTCTACATTTGACTTCCAACCTAGAAAATTCTCTAACTCTATTTTTTGCTAGACACTCTTCCACCCACTCTTATTTTGAAGCTTTAACACATAACTACGATCATCTTTCCTTGCCCTATAAATCTCATAATTTGTGCAATCACCTATCGAATTGACTTTCCCTGTGGAATCTGATCTCAAATTTTGACCTTGTACATCTGCATTTCTATCTTCAAAGTAACAACTTTTGGAACTTCTTTTATCCAAAGAATGTAAATTTGGGGCCCACCTTGAGTCTTGTCCATCGAGAATAAATTCATTGGCACAATCATCAGCCAAAGTTGAGTTGGTGTCCCACCCTGTAGCAATACTTAATTGACTTCCCGATTTTTGAATACTAGTTTCCTTGTTTGAATGATCACCACAAGTCCAACCATTTGTTTGTAAGTCTCAAATTTTTGATGCCTCCCAACCAGATAAGTTGTTAGTCTTATTATTACTATTGATTCTATTTGGTCATTTAGTAGATAAATCACATAGAGGTGTTGATTCCTTGCCAATGAAACTAGACATCCCCTTGTCCCTTGAGGTATCTACAAAAATGACATTTGGAGACATAAACTCACTAGCATCATCCATTTCACCACATAAAGTTTCATCAAGATAATTTTTTGAGGATAATCCATCTTTTCCATGAGGTATTATACCAATATTTTCCAAGAAGTCATAGACATCTTCATGCTTGACGAGTGGATCTGAAGGATCACCAGAAGCCTGCCGTTGAAAAAAAAGTTGATATTAGCAAAGCATAAACAAGATAGCTAGAATTCTACAGAAACATATACAAAAAGTTCTAATTTTTAGTTGTAAAACTTATCTTCTAGATTATCCTTAAATAGCCCATTTATATTTGAAGGTAATAGAAATGATGGAATCATGTAGGAAATGCAAAAGTGATTTCTTGAAAGAAAAAATGAATGCATAATATCTAAGACATACCTGGCCTAAAATACTAGAGGATTAAGATCAATATTAACTATTAAGTACAATTTATTTAGAACCACCCTTCTGCCATTCACAATAGGGTAAAGTTATTGACATCTTTGTGGAAAATTAGAATGGTGCTATATATAGTCTTATCATTCTCTTGCACAAAGGTATGGGGAAGAATGAAGGTGGGCATCTTTCAATACTTTGGGTCACAATCTCCAAGGTCTTGGCTATAAAAACAATAAAATCCAACATGATCTGTCAGTGGATTGATTATGGCCAAAGGTTATTTCCTACAAATCTTTGCCACTAATTGGATAAGGTTGTATTTTAAGGAGGTCCACGATTCATGAACAAATCAGAGTTATTCATGAAGCCTTGGACCTCTAATTTCAACCCAAATAATGGTGTTCGAATTACATGCCTAGTCTTTATCTAGCAGCTTCACCTTCTCCCATGCAAGTTTTGGCATGAAATCTCACCATACCCTAGCTAGGATATCTTAGTAAACCCAATACACACAAAAAGAGTTTGATTACAGTTACGAAGATGCATCTTTCCTTGTTTGTCAGATACAATATCAAAGAGTATTTTTGTTATGCTTTTTAATTTCAAGAATTCATCACCTTGGTATTTTAATTTACTCTTAAATATTGGAATTTGATATTTAAATTTTGTTTCATTTGACCATCATTCGAGAAAGATTTTATCAAGTTGATGCAATGTTATTTTAGTTTTAAATTAAAATCGACGGTATAACATTATCATTCTTGGGCCTTATCTTTCAGATAGGAAAATATTTCAGTTGCAAAAGTTAATTTTTATTCAAATCATCTCAACCAAGTCCTGTCATCTTCATTTCTTGTAAAAGCAATGGGTCAATAATATCAGAGAACATGATTTCAATCACTGAAGAAAACACTTGAAAAAATCGCAAGAATTAATGAATAAATGAATTAACTTTAACATCCATGTGGCTAAAACTATCCTATGGGACAACCAACCTTGCCATTTTTAACTTTTGCATTTCAATCCTTGTAATTTCTTCCTTTTCATGTTCTCTTGCTTTGCAATTGGTGCTAACTTTCTAGGTTTGTTTCAGCATGTTTAGAAGGGTAAATTGACGTTACCAATGAGCTCATGAGGTTTAGAGGAGTCATAAGATGCTTTCAGATGTTATTTTCGGCTTTCAATTTGGGCTCCAAGATTCTTTGAGGGAGTTTCTATTTTTAGTAAGTCACCTGGTCATGTCCGTTTATCATCTTTCATCATCGGGATCACTCCTGTGTAGTCATTTTTCAGTTTATGCATTTCAACCATTTCTACTAATTGGGTGTAATTTTGAGCTATATTTAATTAATTATACTAAGGTTGCCATTTTAATTAAATAATTATTCAAACGCCTCAATATTATAGCTCGTTGGAAAGAGAACAAAAAGATTTAAATGATGAGATAATTAAAAGTGACTTTCAATGTCATAAATGTTTTAAAAAAAAATCACTTTTTGGAGTTAAAAGGTTTAATAAATTAATTAAGTAATTTAAAAAAAGGAGTTTTGGAAATTTCCCTAAAAAGCTTATAAAAAGGGGAATTGAGAGCTCATTTGGTATGTTGATTTTATTATATTTGTCTGATTGAAACCCTTGTGGTTCTGGAGATTGAACTTGGTTCATATCAACCTCTGGAGGATGAAAACCCTCTTGGGAAGATCATTTTTTATGGTGGAAGATTCCTTCCTAGCTTGTGATTGGCGGAGTCACTCAAATTTTGCATTGGTACTTCAATGGTTATGGTATGAAATTAATGAAAACTTTGAAAAGATAATTTTCAAGTTTTTTGTTGTGATCAAAGTTTTTCCAGAAAGTTATGTCTGGATTCCATGTTATGAAATAAGGGTTTTGTAGGGATTCTTTTGTTAGATAGATAGCTTAAAAAATTTGTAATATTTGTGAACAAATACAAATTGTTTGAGAATTTATGAAAAACTTAATGAAGAGTTTGAAAGGGATGATGAAGGGAGGCATCCAAGTATGAGGAAAATTCAGATGAATGAACATGGTTTAATTTGCTAGAGGGGCATTGGAATAAACAAGGGTTGGTTGCTGCCTTTTATGGTCACATATTTCACATTAGAAAGATTGTGTGAGGTTTCATTGAGACATGGTATGTTGTTAGGAAGTGTGGCACCACTTCCTACACTCATTTATGGAGTCCTTGGAGCTAGCCGCCCATTGGGAGATGCTTTGGAGTTGTTCATAGGAGTAGCTGTTGTAGGATTGTTTAATTCTGCAACTTAATATTTTTACCCAGCCATTTCAAGGGTTATGGATAATCCATTGTATTGTATATGGCATTTGAAAGGTTGGATATCTTGAATTGTTAATATTTCCTGTATTTCTAATTTATATCAATATTGTCAATTGTTATCATATTAGTTTCTAATGATAATGCAAGTGTAGCAAACTGCTTGACTAAATGTCCATTTCTTATCCATATAATTTGATATGCAATGGTGAATGTTTAATGATCTAAATATTGCAACAAGTTGTCCTATAACTCTCACTCAAAAATTCACATTAGTAAGCATATTACAAAGTGTTTGAAAAATTTCTAGCTCACTAAAATCAAAAAAATTGAGTTTGTTTCATAAAATCCAGGTTAGGGATTTTACAATCCTTTTCCTATTCAAGGTGATAATGAGTTCCACAAAGTTCTCAATAGTCTCCTCGCCGAATTAACTATACCAAGAAACAACAATTTAGATATTGATATGTTTGTCCCTGATGTTTCTAAAGGCATGACACTCCATAATAAAGTGTTTTTATGATTCCACTACACCAATAGAAAAAAAATACACACCCTTTCTTCCCATGCTTCTTTAGGCCTTTTCCACCACCCACCCTATTTCACCTCAAAGTTGATGAGAGTTTGTTCTTAATTGAGCAATAAGAATATTGGCTCTTTGTGACATACAAGCCCCTATGTAAGCTTTTGTTGATGATCATGTGGGGTTGAACTCAAGATAATATTTTCTTCTTTATCCTTAGTTCTTCACCCCATATACACTTCCAGAACATATCCATAACAAAAGCCTTTATCTCTTTGCTTTTGTTGATGATCATGTGGGGCGTGCATTCAAGTAGAATACTTGAATCACATAGTCTGATGATTTTTCCCTGTAAAAAATGAAGGTTTAAGGAATAAATCACCTGCACTGATTTTTTGCAGACTTTTACCCAAATAGTTGTGAAAAATCACAATTTAATCATCCAAAACATGGTTATGCTCATTTTTTATTGTTTTTCACTTTAACAAGCAACTTTTAGTCAGCATATTGTTTTACACCCATTCATGCTTCATTTGTTTGATTGAACACATTTTACCTTGTCATTTTTATGTCTGTAAGCAACAATAGTGACTCTCATGACTGCTCCTTCAGACTTCGGCTCAACTCATTCAAACTACAAGTTCAGACTTCGAGTATGGGAAAGAAAACCCATCCAAATGCAAGATACAATCACAACTTTTTAAAAACTAATTTCAGTGACTACTGAAGGTATTTGTAAAGCCTAATTATTTTGTTTGTTTAATAACATGTTGCCATTCAGTGTTCAATGCCTTCACATGTCTACCTTGTTGAGTCAAAGAAACAAAGAATGGTTCTACAATAACTAGCAAAGCCATTTCATTGGAGTGCTTAAAGTCTAGAATAAGTTGCTATTAATTTGTTTCCCATGGCTTTTTCTCTTGAATTTTCTCAAAGTTTTAAGAGCTACCCTGAGAAATCTTTCAAACAATAAAATTTTATAGTTTGCAAGTTTGCAGAGAGATGCTAAATTTGATTTGTACAAATAGTAACCTTGATAAATGCAAGAAACTGAGATTTGTTCCTACTTTTCATAAAAGACTGTAAACTATGGGCATTGAGTAGGAAATGTTTTCCTTCAAATTATTTCATACAAGTACGTCATTTATATTTTTGTCAATTTCAAATAAAGTTTGAAGTTTCGTTAACCAATAGATACCAAAACTCAAAATTTTGTATATTTCTATGCTATTAAAATACCTTTAAATTTAAATTACAGCAAGTTTTTCTCTCTTTTTTGCATTTTTCTGTGGTTTTCAAAAATCCAATTTTTCTCTGATTAAATTAGAATTTAAAAAAATTCTCTATTCTTTCCTGATTTTCTCAACAAATGAAATTTGCTACTATGATTTCAATAAAGTTGACTCCTTATCAAGAAAGCTGACAAGGAATCAATTAGAAGTCTTATTTCAACTTCATTGCTATTTTTGACTTTTAACCTCTACAGTAAAAACATTTTTAATAACCATAATTTTTAAATTTATATCTAATAGTTTAAAGTTCCCTTAACTTTTACTTTTTGCATATAACTAATTAAGATAACTAATCTATTAGTCAAGTAAAGTTACAATCTTAATAAAGGGTTATGTCTCTTCACTTAAATCCCAAATTAATATATAGACTGTAATGCACCATTGAGACTTAAGTTGTCAGTTCAGGTTCTGATTTAGGTATGGGTTCAAAGTTTGGATGCACAATATGACATTTTGTTTTCTAGGATTTGATACAGTTGTGTACAATGGTACAATATATATAAATATACAAAACATTAAAAATTACAAACAATATTCATAACAATTATATAACAATATTCATAATAATTATATAACAATAATTAATATATATAAATATTATTTTTAATTTGTAATATATTTAAATAGATTATAAATAAATAAATAAATAAATAAATAATTTTTTACTCAATAAACTATAAATAAATAATAAATTGATTAATAATAAATAACCTAGCAACTTGACAATAATATTAATAATGAGCCACGTAATAATATCAATAATATGGTCATCCTTTCTAGATCCATCACTATCATTTTGAACTGTAAATAGCAATCTAAGTTGCTTGTTTCAAGCTCCAAAGTTGGAAAAAGTCTCTCAACCACACAATCCAAGTGTAAAGGTTATATCGAACAATGAAAATGCATGACAAGTTGGTTTACTAACTATGTGACTTGATCATTGGATGATGCCAAGGAACATAGAATCGTGCAATCTTGGTATAGGTTGTTGGTAGAAAAATGTAAATTGGGCAACAAAAGTTGAGATGAGTGGTAGAGGACCATAAATTGTGCAATAGGTGGTTGCAATGATCTTGGCTCTGCTCTGCTCTGCTCTTCCCGCACTAGCTGTTTTTTGAATTTCTGATACCGTTTTTTGTTGTCTGTTTTTCATGGGTGTTTTGGGGGGGGTGTGAAGGCTACCCATTCTAAGGATGTTGTCCCCACTTCTGTTGTTGTGCCTGCGGTGGCAGTGGCCAGCCTGCCTACTTCTGATAAGATGTTTTCTCCTTGTACTGCTGCCCTTTCCCTGGGGAAAAAGACTATTGGAATCCTTGGGATGTTTCCCTTCTCTCCGACGCTTGGTCTTAATCCTTTTTCTCGAAGGAAGCCCCTACTTCCTACATGGACAAGTTGGTGGGGTCTGACTTGCTAGCCTAGAATAAAAAACTTGTGGATTTTGCTTCTTGCTCGATTACTAGCTGGGAAGTTGATGTTCTTGAGGCCCTTATGTTGAAGGCAATGGATAGCCTCAAAATGGATTTGGTTGGAAATTTCTTGGCATTCAGGCCAAATATTGAACTTGTGCGTCAATGGGCTGCTTCCACCTAGAACCTTAAAGGCAGTATCACAATTAATGCCATTCTTAGGGGTAATTTTTTGTTCTTTTTGTGGTTTATGAGGATATGATGAAAGTTTTAACTAGAGGTCCATGGGCCTTTGACCCGGGCTTTAAAAACTTTCTCTCTTTGTAAATGGAAACTTGTCTTTGACCTGTCAGTTGACTTGGGGACATCTGTGCCTACTTGGGTTCGACTTCCGAGGCTTCCCCTAGAGTTCTGGGATAAAGGAATTTTTTAGGGTATTGCTAACTCTTTTGGGAGCCTTTTGGCCATTGATAAAATCACCCAGGAGAGATCGAGACTTGTATATGCTTGTATTTGTGTCAATGTGGCAGTTGACACGGTTCTTCCTTCTTCTGTGTTGCTTAAGTCAATGTTTAGCAATTGGACCTAGCCCCTGGAGTATGAAAATGCTCGCCTCTTCTATCAGCATTGCAAGAGGTTTGGTCATCTTATTGACTCTTGTGCAGCTTTGGGTGAAAGCTCAAAAGCTAAAGGTAAGAGGTCTGAAGAAGACTCTTTGCCTAAAGCCATGGACTCTAGACTGCAACCTTCTCTTGTGTCCCCCCAAAAGGTGTCCATTCCCCTTCTGAAGGATAAGGACTTTGAGGTGTCATTTGGTCCTTTTGTTGAAGATAAGGAAGTTAAGATCCAAGTTGAAGACCCCTTGAATGTCTAGAGTCTCAAGGCTAAAAAGGTCTTTAAATGGTACTGTGGAAGTCCTGGAAGAGGGTGATTATGTTCTTCAAGAGATATCTCCGTCCCTGGAGGAGTTGAATTCTGTCTCCCAATTTGGTGCTCAAAATCTAAATGAGTCATTGGCCCTTCTTGGCTTCCCTCAAAGGTCAAGTGATAAGGAGGATGAAGAGGGTTGGTCACAAACCACCTCCAAAAGCAAGAAGAAAAGGAAACCGGATGTTGGGGGGGCAATAAGGTGGGAAGACCCTCTCAAAAGGAAGCAAGATTGAAAGATATAGTAAGGGATGTGGCTGCAGGTAAACAAAAAACCTTGGATTTGATCACGGGATAGAAGTCCAAGAAAAAGTAGTTCGGGTCGCAGGCTGTGTTGGGGGGTGTGGATGCTTTTGTTTTTAATGAAGTATGTTTCTTGGAATATTAGGGGCCTTAACAGTCCCTATAAATAGTTTTTGGTTAAGACATGCATCATGGATAACAAAGTTGATGTCCTTTTGCAAGAAACGGAGATGAAGAAAGAAACTTTTGAAAAATCTATTGCTAATATTTTGCTTGGAACTCGTTTTTGTGTTTGTGAAGCTAAAGGAGCGTCTGGAGGTATTGCTACCCTCTAGAACCCCTCTAAATTGAAAGGTTATTTTTGATCTGATAGTAAGAATCACCTTGAGATTACTTTGGAAGATCCAAGCTCTCACAAGTTTTGGAATCTTGTAAATATCTATGCCCCCAATTCCAGTAGAGACAGTTTTGTTGTGGGAATAGCTTAGTGAAGCTATTTCTGAAAAGTGTGATGAACATTGGATGTTGGGAGGGGACTTCAATTCTCCCCTCCTTCCTTTAGAGAAGTCGGGTGGATTGGACGAGTACTCAGATAGTATGATGGAGCTTGCTGAATTCTTTAACTCAACAGGGTTGATTGATATTCCTCTCCAAGGCACTAAATTCACCTAGTCAAATAGGAGGAATGGAAACCATTTAATTCAATTTAAATTGGATAGATTTTTGATATCTACTAATTGGGATATTTCCCAATTCCTTTCTCTCTTTTCTCTTCCTAGGTCTGGATCAAATCATGATGCTTTGGTTCTGAAAAAGCATGTGGATCATAATAAGGGCCCCTTCCCTTTTAGATTTGAAGCCATGTGGTGCACTCATCCGGATTTTGCTGCTTTAGTTCAATCATGGTGGGAGGAACCCATCCTTGGAACTCCTATGTTCTGTTTGGCTGAAAACTTTCACCGTGTTAAGCAAAGGGTAAAGGGGTGGAATAAGTTAACTTTTGGTAACATTTTTGAGTTAAAAAATGCCTTGGGAAAAAGCTTAAAAGAAATGTAGGATAGAATGAAGTCTATTTTGGCAGATGAAGAGACTTGTGAGAAGGAAAGAGAGTTGAGATCCCAATGGTACAAATGCAATAAAAAGGAGGAATTTTTTTGGAAACAAAAGTCAAGAGTTCAATGGTTGGCGGAAGGGGACAAGAACACCAATTTTTTTCCACCAATCTACTCTCAAACATAGAAGTATAAATAGAATTAGATCATTGGTTAAAGAGGACGGATCTATTATTACTAATGAAAGAGAAATTTCCAGGGAAGCTGTAAATTTTTTCTCCTCCTACCTTTTAAACCCTGTCAATGAGCCCCAGGTTAATGTTGATTTTCTTAATGTTATTCCTAATATTGTCTCTGAGTTAGATCTTAAGATGATAACTAATATTGTTTCTCTGGAAGAAGTTAAAAAGGCTATTTTTTCTTTTGGATCCCTTAAAGCCCCAGGTCCTGATGGTTTCCCCCAGTCTTTTTTCAAACTTACTAGGAAATTATTAAAGATGATCTCTTTAATGCTGCAAGATATATTTTTAGGCCAAGAAGGTTGTTAAGTAATCTAAATGCTACTTTTATAGCTCTTATCCATAAATCTGTTGATGCCTCTGCTATGAAAGACTTTAGGCCTATTAGCCTTTGTAATACTGTTTATAAAATTTTCTCTAAAATTTTGGTTTTTAGACTTAAATTGGTGTTGGGTAAAATGATAGTTCCTAATCAAAAAGGCTTTGTTGAAGGTAGAAACATTCTTGATGTTGTTATTTTGACTCATGAGATAATCCACTCCATGGAGCATTCGAGAAAGCCTGGAATGGCCTTTAAAATTGACATCTCAAAATCCTATGATAGGGTATCTTGGCCTTTCCTTTTTGCTGTCCTTAAGAAGTTTGGGATAGATGGTAGGTTCTTAAAGATGATTTCGGCTTGTGTTACTTCTCCTATGTACTTTGTTTTGGTTAATGGTGTTCCCCAGGGCATCTTCTCTTGTGGGTGCGGTCTTAGGCAGGGGGACCCCCTTTCTCCCTACTTGTTTATTATTGTTGCTGAAGCCCTGGGAAGAAATATTCAAAGGTTGGTGGATGTACAAGCTCTTAAAGGTATTAAGGCTGCTTCTTCTCTTAGGCCTGAGTCCCATCAACAATTTTTTGATGATACCCTTTTGTTTGGGGATGCTTCGGTGGGGGAAGCTGGTGCTTGGAAACAGATTCTTAACGATTATTCTGAAGTTTCTGGTCAGTGCATTAATTATGAGGAAAGCAAAGTTTACTTCTTCAACACTGATCAACAAATAAGGGACAGAGTGAAAAGAATTTTGGGGTATCAAGAAGTTGAGTTTCCTGATACTTACTCGGGGCTTGCTTTGTTCTCCAAGAGATTAGAAAATAATTACTGGAACAAGTTATTAGAAAGGATTCAACATAAATTGGCTAGATGGAAGGGGAAGTTGCTAAGTTTAGCTGGTAAGACCCAACTCCTAAAAGCCTCTCTTCAAAATATTCTAGTGTATTTCCTTGTTTGAAATTCCTGCTCATAAAGGGCAGAAGATAGAATAGATTCAGAGGAAATTCTTGTGGTAAGGAATAGAGGAAAATAATAGGCTTTCTCTTGTTAGCTGGGATAAGGTTTGCAGGCCTAAAAGATGTGGGGGGTTAGGGATGAGAAGAATTCATATGCTAAATAAAGCCTTAACTACAAAAATTGGCTGGAACCTTCTGAAAGGCTCAAAAGATTGGGTCAAAATCTTTCAAGCCAAGTACCTGAGAAACATGAACTTTGGTTGCTTTTTGTCTCAAATGGATCTCCCTTCTAGCTCTGCCCTATGGAACCACCTTATCAGATTAAGGAATGTGCTAAAATTGGGGGCAAGGAAGAGAATAGGGAATGGATTTAACACAAACTTTTGGAAGGACCCGTGGATAGAGAATGCCACCATGTCTACTAATGAGGAATTGAATCCCCTAAAATGTAGTCGTCACAGAATTTGTGGCACAGAGGTGAGTGAATACATAAATTGGGAAGGGAAGGAACCAAAATGGAAGGATTTTGATGCCTTGTTAAGGAGAAATAACCTGAGGGGTCAAAGACAGGTGAACTGGGCTCCTCTCCTCATCAATTTGCATAATTTGATTGGGGAGGCAAAGTAGTTTGATAGGGGAAGGGAGGATCAATGGCTCCAGAAAAGTAGCCCTTCTGGTTGTTTCTCAGTTAGAATGACCTATGAAGACTTGGTGAGGGCCCAAGATGTTGTTCCTAGTTCCTTCTGGAAAGTGGTGTGGCTTAAGAATCTGATTCCTAAAATAAATTGTTTCTGGTGGTCGGTGGCCCATGGCAATATCCTTACCATTGATAACCTAGTAAAGAGAGGTTTACATTTGGTTAATTGGTGTTCTCTTTGTAAGCAGGAGGAAGAATCGATAACTCATATGTTCTTCCATTGTAATTATGCGAGGGAAGTGTGGTCCAAGGTGTTGTAGTTGCTCTCTTCGGATTGGGTTTTTTCCTAACTCAATGAAGTTTATTGAAGGCTGCTCTAACTGTCCTTTCTCTCACAATGTAATAATGGATCTGTGGCATCAAGTTCCCCCCTTTGTTACTTGGGGGATTTGGAAGGAAAGAAACAACATAATTTTTAGAAAGGTGGAGAGAAGCAGTGAGGAGGTGTTTCAAATAGTTAGAATTCAAATTAAGGAAAATATGGAGGTTAGCTTCTCCAACTCCTGGCCGAACTATAAGGAGATGAGAATAAAAAAAAATTGGGGTATAAGTAGAGACCTAACCAATTTGAACTTGTCTAAATTGCTTAAAAGGTTGGGTACTGTCTGGTGTCCTCCTATGAAAGATTGGGTGAAATGCAATTTTGACGACTGTTCTAAAGGAAATCTGGGTTAGGCTGGAGCTGGTGGCTTGGTGACAAACCAGAATGGTGACTGCATATTGGCTTTTGTTGTGAACCTAGGGATTTGTTCGAACAACAAAGCTAAAGCTATGGTTGCTTTTGGAGCTTTCAAATTCTTAAGGGAGTTGGGGTTCATAAATTTTATCGTTGAAGGGGACTCAAAAATTATTGTGGATATTTTAAATGATGTTGCTACTCCCCCTTGGGAAATTAAAAATATTATCGACAGATATAAAGTTATTAAAAATTATTTTACTATCTGTCGAGTTCTACATGTGTACAGGGAAGGGAATTGTGCATCTAATTGTGTTTCCAATGTGGCGCTAGAGTGTAGAGGTTGGACTAGGTGGACCAATGGGAACTTGCCGCAGCCTCTGAGAGATATCATACTCAATGAAAAGTTTGAAAATGCATACCAAACGAATATCTGAGAAGTTGGTTGGTGGCAGGATGGAAGAGTACATTGTGGTGTTGTCAAGCTTTCCTAACAATGATGGCTTAAGTGGTATGTGCGTAGATAGGAGGATCCTTTAGGGAGATTTTTTCTTTAGTTTCTCGTTAAAGAATATGATCGATAATCACATGCCGATTATAGTTCTCTTAAAGGTTGTCCTTTTAACGTGTGTCAATTTTCCCTCTGTTAGTTATTCACGAATTTCTGCAGAGGGAAATGGAAAGATTTTAATTACAGGTGTTATTGCTTGTAAAAATCGTAATGCCTTTTGGGCTTCGAGAAATGTGAGGCTATCTTCCCTAAGAAGAATCACCTTGAATTGCAACTCTTTTGTGAGTTGGTTTTTAGCTTGGGTTTTGAACATTGGTTTTGGTTTGGGAAGAAAGCTATTTGTTGGGGAGAGAATGAAATCTAGCCAGTCCTTGCAAAATAATTTACAGACGAGCAAGATGGGAGGCCCAAGAAAAAGAATCGAACTGCCTAACTGCCAGGTGCTAAAGTAGAATGTTGACCTTTGGAGAATGTTCGAAAATGCGGGAATGGTGTCCTTTCAATCCCTCAAAGGCTATAATGAAAATTTAACAGCGAAGTATACTAACTCTTGGAGGATAGGCTGTGTTTCTATTGGTGCTGTGATATTTGAGGTGACTTCTCGTTTCATAGCAGAGGCCACAGGGCTGCAAAACTCTAGTCTGAAGGTTGCCAAAAAGAGTGCAGTTGATTACCAACGTTTTGTGGATAATTTTTTGCACCATGGGGAAAATCTCAAGCGGTTTCAAAATGGGTATGCCAGACTCGAACTTCCTCCTCCTTTTTCCCTTGTGAGTCTGTTTGTTATGCGATATTTCACTCTTGAAGGTCGCTATATGTCTGTTCATGCTTATCATTTTCCTATTTTAAACCACATTAGACATGGGGAATGCATAAACCTATCGTTTTACCTTTTGTCTTATGTGCAATTGAATATTGAGAAAGGTGCTAACCCGCCGCTTCACTAAGGCTTAATGCTTACTCTGTATAAATTTTCTCTTTCCCAAAATCCCCATGGTAATCCTCTTAATGCTAGAGAGGAGAACCCTGACCCTTCTGATGAGGAAAATGTTGAGTTTAGGAGGGTGGAAAACCCTAAAGTTGATGAACCTTTGGTTGTTGACCATTCTCCTCGCAACCTCCCTGCTGTTGTTGCAAGACGTTTGCTTATCCCTGCTAAGAGTTCCTCCCCGGTGGCTAATATGTCGAACCCTTCTACCCCTCGGTCCCAGAAAAGTGAGGACTCTAAAAATGTGGACTTGTTGCGTAACAGAGTTACCCCTGAAAAAAGAAAACACTCTCCCTTGCTGCTTGAACTCCCTAAAGCCAAGAAACCTAGAAAAGAGGTCAATCCTTGTGATGTTATTCATATTTCAGAGGATGTGAATCAAAAGGAAGAGGTCAAGGAGAAATTACTGGGTTAGGGGAGTGGTGGGAGTGGTGAAAGGTGGTTGGCATGACTGGCGAAGGCAATCTCAAAAGAGGAAAAAGGGAAAGAAAAAATGTTTGTTGATGTGGAGGATATCTCGGGTTATGAGGAATTTGAGGCTTAGGAAGATGATGATTATGAGGATTTTGACTTTGAGGAAACTGCCTACGATATGGGGAAGATGAATTGGAGGAGGAAGAAAAAGATGAGGAAGAGGAGGAGCAAGTGGAGCCATTTGGAGAAAAGAATGAAATTGGGAATGAAGAGGATGCTGGACTCTCTGGTCGAGAGAATAATTCTAAAGATTTGAGTATTGATTTTCTTAAAAGCAAACTAACCTTTTTGTAGGTTCAATTTGAGGATATGGAAAAGGATCTAGTGACCCTGATGAGATTCTCCAACAGGCTGATGAGATGTGCGATGCTGGGAGCGGCTTCGGGAGAAGCAAAGATTAGCATAAAACTAAAGAAGAAAGGAAAGGCTAACTCCCTCAAACTGTTGGATGAAATAGAGGGACCTGATTGGCGTGAGTACGTGGCTCTCTTAGGGGAGTATGGGGACCTGTTAAGGAAGGCCAGGGAATGGCTTGGGTTGCTTCTTTTCCTACTTTTGATGGGTTTTTTGTTTTTTATCAATATTTGGGACTGTTCGTATTTTATCTTTAAGATTTGGTGGAATACCACCTGATATACTGTGGACTTAATCAATGGTCTTCATAGCTTAATCTTTTCTGGTAGTAACTTTTTGTTTTTGATAATTATGGTCTAGACTATAACAATGGTTTTAAGTCTGGGCTTGCGTGCCATTTTCATGTTGTTTTTTGGTTTGGATGGTGGTGTTGTTTCCCACCTTGGTATCTTTTTTTGATTTGCTATTGTTCCATGGGATCAAGGCCCTTCCCTGCTTATATTATCAAAAACAATGATGATGAAACCATGTAGCTAAGGTTTAGACACCAAAAAAAGATTTACTGTGCTATGTACAAATGTCATTGGGTTTTATTTTAATTTTGGAACTGAAATACACAAATCTATTGAGGTCTCCACTCCTAGATCCCCACTAGTTATTACGATCTCATCACGTCAAAAAATTGATTACAATGAGGGGGTGACGAGAAATTGGGATTTAACTCTTGAGTGTTTTGACTTAATTGTTGCACAACTTGCTAGAAATCTCTTTAGATGAGACAACTTGTATAGTACATGGCTAGTGGAAGTGACATTGTAACTCATTTTGGTTCAAGTGAAATTGAACCAAATGTTGACTTTGATGCATTTTATAAAGAACAATATGAAGATTTTTTATTGTGTATTAAAACTCACTAAATTTTGAATTTATGAGAACTTTCATTTTTGCAAACTATGAGGTATTTAAATATTTTGTTGATTCCCAATTATGAGGTATTTATACACACACACACACACACACACACACACACATATGCACATACACACACACATATGCACATACATACACATATATATATTTCCAAACATGTACCCATACCAAAGGAATTTTTTTGTTGTACCCATACCAAGACCAGTAACTTAGGTTGAACCTCAATCTGGACCACACATACACTTAAGTGTATGTAGGATCGGATTACATAGTTCACATCAGCTTGCACCTTCGCACCCACAAGATTGACATTTACTCCTCCCACAAATTTCAACAAATAAATATTAGTCTAGGTTAGTCATGAATACATTCATACATACTCAATTTAGCCAAATGTAAGCATAATTGACATGATAATTCAATAGTCCATGTACAATAAAATAAACCAGGTTCATTAATGATCATCACCTTAATTGTCTACATACACATAGGCACGCATGTACACACACCCCAAAAAAACAATAGAATTAGCAACTTCACTAATCCAGATTAGGTTAGAACTAAGGGTGTTATAGAAGTTGGTTTTGTGGGGATGTGACAATTCTTTGGAAGAACCACTATTCTTTTTATTGGTTGTTTTCAATTGTAATTAGTCTACCTCCAACTACTTTTGTCTCAAATGAACTTCAACTTGACAGTTTTATATTTCCCCTCCCTCCAAAGAGCATTGTTGTCATACAACCCTTTGCACTTCCCTCAAATTGACTTCAACTCTATTGCTCATTTCCCCTTTTGAAAGGCCTTGAGTATGTCCTCCTAGGATTTCAAACATATTTGAAACAACAATAGTTTGACCCTATTTGATAATCTAATTCCACTTACTATTTCTTATTGAAGATGTATTTTTGCTTTGGTTGTGATGAAGGTGTGTTCAACGCTTTGAGGTGCTTGAAGCACATTCTGATCTTGATGAAGGGGAGTTCAGCACTTTGAGGTGCTTGAAGCACATTTTGATCTTGATGAAGGTGAGTTCAGCACTTTGAGGTGCTTGAAGCACATTCTAATCTTTTTGCAGTCCTTAGCAAACTGGCCATGTTTAGAATATGGCATGTATTACATTTGAAGGGCAACAGGCTATAATCAAATTTCTGCATAAATACCTATCCATCTAGATTTAATTTGATCGCTTCAAGGAAACATTTCTTCAAATCTACTTCCACATAGATTTAAAAACATGTAGAGTTGTCTTTTGGCTCAGCCTTATCAATAAAGTGGCCCAAAGTGCTACCAATGGTAGCCAATGATTTGTATCCTAAAAAATCAGAGGCAGACGGGGAAGTTTCACCTAAACAGGAACTACATTGGACATATCTTAAGCAGGATCAAAATCCATGAACCAATGTTTTAAAATATAATCCTCTTTACCACTTCTAAAAATCAGATCTATGTCCTCTTTTAGCTAAAAAAAGGATATGGAAACTTTCTCCACAAAACCAGCGTTCATTCTGGAGATCAGTTCAATTATCCACGGTTTTAGGTCTTAGCCAAAGACCCATACACTTTATTAAAAAAGCAGAATTTTTTTTATTTAAGAGAATCATTGTTGAATGTAACTTTAGATACCATTAGCATTAGCCCAACAAGCAACTACAGCTGCTAAAACTTCAAAATCATGGAGTTCAAAAGCAAAGCCACAAGAATTTCTTGTAGAAAGGTCTTAAGATAGACCAGATATCTTCGTGTTTGCAGCTACTGCCACCATGGCCACTGCTGCGAGCAATGTGTGCATTGTTTTCATGCCCTAATGAAAGGTGTTTTCTTGCCCTGAAAAGTGTTTAACTTCCGACATTAGATCAATCCTCATCATTGCCACAATGTTTTTTGAAGAAGCAAAAACTATGTCATTATCATTCAGACAACAAAAGTTTTTAACCTGTATATTCTTCATCTGTAAGGAAGAAGTTTATGAATTATAATCTGAAGTGATATGATTTGATTAAGAAAGATAAACTAGTACTCCATATTCATCTTAGGGAAATCAACATAATATTAACAAGTAGCAAAAATCACAACAATTCCAAGTGCAAATTATTCCAGGAGAAAAGGTAGGATGGCCATAGTAAAGTAGGGAAGTTTATCGACACTACTAAAATAAACCAAAAACACATCCATCAAAATAACAATGTATGTAAGGTATTTACAGACATTTCTTAGCATTATATATTGTGTATTTACAATCATTAAAATGTGGAATGAGCTATCTCTCTCAAAGGAGATCCCAAAGATATCCATTGGGACCATATAAGAAGGTACGGAAGTTCATCTACACTACTAAAATAAACCAAAAACACATCCATCAACATAACAATTTATGTAGGGTATTTACAAACATTTCTTAGCATTATATATATTGTTTATTTACAATCAAGAAAATGTGGAGTTAGCTATCTCTCTTAAACAAGGTCCCAAAAATATCCATTGTGATGGATTGCTTTGTAAGTAGGTTGAAAGATCCCATGGACTATATGCATTGTAACTCTACATTATTTCTCTCGCACATTGTTTTTCTTTCTTTTTATTGATTTACATGTGGAATTCACATTATGTATATTCAAGTTCAATTGATTTGTCAATAATATAACTTCAATATTAATTTACTCATAATGGTTGATCATTTTGACAATTTAATGTTCGATTTATCATGATTTCAAAATTAAAAATCACCCATCCATCCATATTAAAAATCATGATTTCATTGTTTGATTATCATGCAAACAAGAAGGTTTAAATATACTCATGATAGCATAATCGAATGGTCGTTTCATACATTACATTATCCGATGGAGCTTGAATCATGACTATCATTAGAAACATGTATTGATGTCTACAAGTCTTTCCAGTATTGTTGCATTATAAATTTATAATTGAGGTCCTTGCAAATGCAAAACTATGATCATACATCAGGTACGACAAGACTTACCTACATTGTAAATTGCATGGGAGAGATTTGCAGCAATTTTTGGTAACTTCGCAAGCATCTGAAAACATGTGTGGATTTCATCAACGTCAGAGGCCTAAATCACTTTTTCTCTCCGGTTCTCTAAAACTATTCCTTGAGACACTGATTTCCCAATGTTCTGTTGTGCTAAAGAAAATACTCCATTATTACAATCTTGCAGATAGCTTCATATAGTTTTTAATTTTGTTGTAAATTGTGAAGGTGGGCATGTTTATAGATTTGTTCTAAGGTAGGAATTTTCTTAGTGACTGAATTTTAGATCAATCACTTTTGCAGGAAGACGTTTTCCAAAGATCTGTTGATAGCATGCATCGAAGTTCATGTTCAACAATTAGATGAGCTACTCAAATTTTTGTTTTGGGTCTGTTATCAAAACAATTTTGCATGTTTGTATTTGTTGTGCATTAATATGCCCTTTTTCAAGTATAACAGTTTAGTTTTTGTGTTTGTATTGATGGATTGAATGTATCCACACTACTCGATGATGGTAAGAGACAAACAATAAGTCATATAAGGTAACTGTGACTAGATTATGTTTTCAAAAATGTAACTATTTGACAAAAGACAATGAAAATGGCTTTTACTGTCAGATGTATGTGAGACTGCACTACATACTTGCATATAGGCCAGGGGGGAGTTGGCATAATCCCACCATAGGACATTAAAAAAGTGGCAACAGATTGCTTGATCAGTATAGTAATAGAGGCATTAGATATGAAAATTGTGGCATGCTTAAAAATGTGTACAAAATGGACATTTCCCTGGGGTTTGTAGGTCGTTCCGCACAATGGAACATCTGGGTTATGCCAATAATTGTACAATTTCTATTCAAGATGGTGAAGACATTAAGATTCTCTGTCTATGCTACAAAATGTTGTACATCAGTACAATTTTGTATAAGTTTGAGCTTTTATTCATATTGTTTACATACATGATAAATTGCAACTTCTTTTGTTCTTTTTTTTCTTAGTTTTTCAAAGATTAAACTAAGTATAAAAAAAAAACATCTTTATCTCCATCCACAAAAATATGAAAAAAAACAATCTCTACCACCATCCACAAAATATGAAAAAAAAACATCTGTACCACCATCCACAAAATATGAAAAAAAAAACATCTCTACCACCATCCACAAAATATGAAAAAAAACATCTCTATCTCCAAAACCCATCCACCTGTTCCCAAGACCAAGACCTGGACTTGAGGAACCTGCGCCAGTTAACCAGCTGCCATTTGACAATAAAAACTGCCCTTATTTGCTTATATTAATCTTAATTTCCTTGTCAGGAGTGAATATCAGATCTGGGCAGATTGGTGATAATCACCTACTTGTCCTAGCATGGATCGGTAGGGTTAATTAGGGCATAAGTGTTAGATCTGCACATCAGCTATCAGGCGCTTGTCATTTCCTATTGATGTAAACTATTTTACAAACTTATACATCCTATGATTTCCAGACTTGTGAGTGCAGTCTGTTTATTTCTTTATATCAGAATTCTGTAAACTCCTGTGCATTTACCTAAGGTACATTTCAGTTGTAAACTTCTGTGCTCTTCCATTAGGTAATAATTACTGTTATTCTGAATTGGAAATAATGGATAACCAATTTATACTGAAATACAGTGTTTTAATTTGTCATGCCAGAGCCTGAAATTGAACGGGTTAGTGTCAGTCCTAAAACTCTGCTTAAATCCATTTATTAACTGACTTCCAACTAATAATGTTCTGTGATGTTGTCCAATTGCTGATGAACATCCTTTGTAAATGGAAAAGCCTGTTGTTTTGGTTTATTGATTTCATGTATTCTTAGGACTTATATGACATCTGAAGACAATTTGACTCCACTGTTATAAATGGTTTTAATCAAACCCATAATTATGATGAACATCCTTTGTAAATGGAAAAGCCTGTTGTTTTGGTTTATTGATTTCATGTATTCTTAGGACTTCTATGACATCTGAAGACAATTTGACTCCACTGTTATAAATGGTTTTAATCAAACCCATAATTACAACTTCTTGAATATTTGGGGAAACTTGTTTGCTGAACATTATGTATAATCATCCACTTCTTGCACTAGCATAATTCACATTTGGAACATAATGATAAAAGTCTTGTGATGACTTCAAATGTAAGAAAACTTCTATATATTAAATATTCACTTACATCACACTTAAATGGCTACAGTGATAGCATTTAGCTCACATAAAGCATTTAATAACTACAATGCATACCTTTCATGAAGAGCAACTAGACACAGAACGTAGGGCAGAGGGAATGCCGACATAGCTCTTGTTGTTGAATATAGTACCTACAGGAATTGAAAATGCTCATGACACCTGGATGGAGAGGGTTTGCCCCTTCTGCCAAAGACTAGATCAATAAATTTGTTGTGGTTTTTGAGACCTCACTCTCACTTTCTCCATCCAAAATTATGTTTTGTTGAGCTGTACATTTGGAGGCGTTAGAGATGGCATTTTCATAAATTGTCCACAGTATTTTAGATTCAGGATGCCCTTTTATGATATTGTTAACAAACCTTGTCTCTGTCATCGTCATTACCGTCAACAGAGGAAGCGCAAGGGCATTGATGGATTTGATTTTCTGCCAAACCAGAAACCTGGGCTTCAAAGTCTTTTCCAAACTGCTTTGCAGCAAAGCAGGGTGCTTCACTACATAGTTTGCAGGGAGCCCCATGGTATTAACTAGAAAATTCATCTTTTCACGAATATTTTTCTTGGAGAAAGATAAGACTAGAGGGACAGCCCAAAATAGTTGCCAGGTTTCTTCTGCTGAGAGCCCGCAGAGTTTGAGATTCTCTATATTGGACTCTAACGTTTTTGTGCTTCTCATAGCCACTATACCTACAATATATTTATACATTTTTCTTTCTTTGTCATCGCCAATCTTGTGAATGAGATCCATCTGTACAGGCGTTAAAGACGTGCGCCCGAGAACTTCCGGATACAGCCGTAATAAGCTTAAGAGCCCTGTTCCACAAAACCCCCATCCTTCCCAGAAAGCAAGTGAGGGCTTTAGGGTCTTCTCCAAGCTAGCACTGACAATTCTTGGTGCTCTCGCCAGGGCTTTAACGAACACTTCCTGGGACTGAAATACATTCTTCAGAAACTTCATCTTGGGAAGAAGGTTATTGAGGCTTTGGGAAAAAATGTGTGGATTTCTACTCAAAATCTTGGCCAGGTTTCGATCCATAAAACCGAAATCTTCCAGCAGTTTGATCTTAGGTTCCAATTTTCTTTCTGCAGTTCTGATTATTTGGGGTTTTATCCTCACCATATTGGCAATTTGGACTTCAGTGCAACCGTGCTTCTTCAACGTATGAATAACCTTCTCTACGTTGTCGAGGGTTTGAAGCTTCTGCAATTTGGGGAACAACTTGAAAATCCGAATGATATCAGCCTCAGACATGTGAAGTTTGGAGGAGGCAAAGTGTGAAAAGAGGGTCTGCGAATGAGCTTCTGTTGAGAAAACATTGCGAAAATGGAATGGGTGTAGAAGAAACAGTTTGCAGCAGAAATTGGAGTTGATAGGAGGTGCTACAACAACAAACAGTTTGCGGCATAACATGGTGTTCATCATGGCAGCTGCGGCGACAACAAAGGAAGAGGTTCTGGTTATCACAAAAAAAAAAGTTAGAATGTACCTGGGAGGGGTGAACACATCAAATTGATTTACCTCTAACTAGGAGGTGCAATGATAGAAAACTAGGGAGTACAAAAATACACATTTTTATTTTTCATTTCTTATATAAAAAAATATTTAAAGTATGATGCAATAAATTGTTATATTTTTGTGTATAGAATTTCTTTTTAAGATTTACTTTTATTTTCAATTAAACTAGCATACCTATATTTAAAAAATATATCTAAGTATGTCGAGAGATATCCTTGTGTAGTAAATTGATTAAAAAACAACATTATTTTAACCATCTAAACAACATCATTTTAAATTGGACGATGTTTGAGTTCCTTAAATTGGGAGTTCATTAATTAAGAGTTGATTTATCTTACTTTAGAGTTGTTTAAGAATTATTTCACTTTATTTGATTTATTCACCATAATTGTCACTTTAATTGTGATACATGACTAGGTAGACCTTTAGTTGTTCTTCACACTTTCTCCATGATTTTACAATGTGCCATTGTTCTTGATAATTTTTAACATTAAATTTGTTATTGCATTTTAATGAATTCTTTAAGGTTGAAGGTTTTTTGAAGATGAGAGAGTATATTATAGAGTTAGATCATCATGATTGACTTTACAAATGATTATTACCAATAAGGCATGTTATAGACCTAGTTAATATTTATTAAGATTCATAGTGGTCATCACCAAAGAATGCATTTACTCACTTTAATGGGACATCTATCAAACATACTCATTAACCTCATATATAAATAACATAGCACCTTATTCATTGATTTTCAAATATCCTTAAAAATAGCCATATCGATAAGAAACTTATTTTCAAAGTGAATTATAATTATAATTATGTTTGTTAAAAAAAAAAAAATTGTACGGATCTTAATCTTTTTTGGCTATGCTTAGAAAAAGAGTATATTTAAGTAAAACTTTGAAATTGTTGCCATCTCCTGAAAAAAATTTCACAAATGGTTCAAACTCTATATATTTTAGACTATACACACATAAAAACTTACACAAGTTTTAACACATTACGGAACATAATTCGATTTAAAAAGAAAAATCTATATAGTTCAAGCCTTTTGTTCATACGACTATTTTATTTAACATATCTTATTTACACATGCATGGAGTAAACTTATTTTCTAGATTTTTTTTTTGTAACTGAGCTTTATTAGTCAAGACAAACGAATAAACACTCTTTTTAAGAAAATGGTAAATCTTGGCATTTAGCTATATTTATCAGTTAAATGCAGCATATGCAGTAAACCCCATCCAAAGTAGGGGAACATTTTGAAATCCAAAAATATTAAGAATCAACTTGCAACCTTTTCCCCTAAAAAAAAACTTAATTCTATTGCGACACCAGCACATCAAACGTCCCCTTGAGCTCACCTTAAATCTTGCAAATTGATATGTTCGTCTACTTTGAACGATTTCAAGCATTTTTGAACCTGACATATCTTCTATTAATTTTTATGGGCATGTGAGGAAAATCAAGGTATTTATAGATGCATGTCATGAAGATTTGGAGCAACTAAGTTTGTAGTTGTTGAATTCCTTTTCTGCAAGTGAAAAGAGAGATACGTTTAAAAAACAAACCTTGGTTTTGTAGTGCCCCTCCGTCTGTGATGACATTGTGTTGCCTCTGACTCGCTTGTAAAGTTAGTATTGATTGGCATGATTTGAATTGATTCAATTTATTCGGTTTGTATTTTGAGGTAATAAATAAAATAAAAGTTATAATACTTCTGTATTTTTGTCAAATAAAATATTATTAATGTTTAAAATGAATTAAATAAATCAAACTTGAATATTATAATTAAATAAATAAATAAATAAAATGGTTGTGGAAGTAATGAATAATAGTATAATAAATAAAATTAAATGCAATATTATGTCAGTTTCACATAAAGATCTAATTATAGAATTTCACATGAAAGGTTTTGTAACTGCTCAGCATAAATGTAGTTCTTAATTAAGCCTCTTCGTAACTGAAACTGGTTGGAAGAAACTACACCTATAGAGCATTTGGAAGTCGAAGAAAACTGTAGAATATGCAAAATAAATAATAACTATATTTAGCTTTTGGACGGGTAGAGAGGGGGGTGGCCCTCCTCCATGATGGTTCTCCAGGAAGTTGCCAAAAATCCAAACCTGTTGACACAGTGAGGAGATACTATGGTTGGTATTTTCTCTCAATTGATTTTGAGCTGAGTCGATAGTAAGAAATGGAGCTGAAGCTACAGAAGGAAAGAAGAGTCTCCAGTCTTGTTCGTTCACTAACAAAGGAGTAGGAGATCATAGGTTCGAGAACTAGTGATTTCTCCATCCGCAAGGTGGAAAGAGTCAACAAGAATCTGAGAAGAGAATCACTGAAGACTGAGGAAATTTATATCAGGTAAGTCTCCATAATGATATGCCTACAGGAAATCCATTTATTTTCATGTGAATACTTTAAAAGTCTCATTATTTCAAACCCTCATGCTATGTGGCTTTTATTCAAACTTTTTTTTTGGTTGTGCTTGGCTGCGTCTATAGGGAGCAGTGTGTGGCTTACTTTTGCATACTAGATCTTATTTACTTACCTTTGGCGCTTGGGACCGTTGATGATGTTCCAATCTAGATCCCTCTTATTAGCCGAGCTTATATATATATATATATATATATATATATATATATATATATATATATATATATATATATATATATATATATTTATGGCTTTCAGATCTTTGCATTCAATTGTAGATTCAAGTACCTTTATTTGTTCTTGTCGCCTTGATGGGTCTGCTGAAAACTAAACGATTTGAATTCTTTCATATGTGTTGTTACCACTTACATGGTATTTGCAATTTAGTTCGAATGTCTTATGTCGTCTTGTACTGTATATGTGCATATATTGTTTTTTTGGTGATGAGTATGTTTTATTTCTTTTTATGTTTTAGAGAAATCAGACTTACTAGCTGTACACAACCATCTGGTTTTAGAATAAGATAATAAAGCAAAATTTTGAATATATATATGCGTATGTATATATATACCACTGCCTTTGCTTTCCCTACACTGTTGCCTTTTGTGTGCTATGTTATTTTCCTGGTGTTATTCAGTAAATCTTGCAAGCATGATATGTGTATGTGCACTTACGATTTTAATTCGAGAACCTTCAAACTAAAGAGCTGCATAGAATTCGAAGGAGAGATTTACAACAGCAACACGTGAACATAGAAGACTATAGGGGTAAAATTAGCCTTCCTATTCCGTTGGCAACCTGACACATCTGTTGTACTTGAAAATAGAATGTTGCGAAGGTTTAAATAACCTGTTTGATTCTTCTGTCAATCTATCGCAGTTGCAACACTTGAAATAATGATAATAATACAAGTAGATGGCGATATTTCCAAATTCCAATATTCACTTTCTTATATACTTGGCAACCTGTCTCAGTTACAACATTTAGAGTTGGGGTATTGTACAGAATTAAATAGCCTCCCTAAAACTTTTGGGTAACTTATCACAGCTGCAACTAGTAAATTAAATAATCTCTCTGGTTTCATTGATAACCTGTAACAATGGCGCACTTGAACATGGTAGGGTGAATAGATTTAAATAAACTCTCTGATTCTTTTTGCAACCTGTTTCAGCCGTCACACCTGGACATAATAGGAAGTGTAAAAGGTTAAATAATCTCTCTTATTTCATTGTCAATCTGTCTCAGCCACTGCGCTTGGCCATAACAAGAAATTTTTAAAGGTTTAAGTAATCCCTCTGTTTTCTTTGTCAATCTAACGTAGTCGTAGCACTTAGAGTCAATAGAACGATAAAAGATATATGACAAATAGAGTAATGAAGGGAAATATGAAGAAGAGAGTATTTTAGAAGTTTACATTAGTCCGCATAATGTTAAGTTAGACAAATTTACAAATAGAAATTATTATTTGTGGAATATTGGTTAATTAATATTAACAACAGTATGAATTGTTTGTGGAGTCCCATTAATAATGGTAAATATTTTGATGGTAGATTATTTCTTTATAATGGAGTTAGTGGAAATGATGATCATTTTTTTTATAAAGGTGCTAGTAAAGAATGTTTCCCCTCTTAGCTATAGTTATATAGAGAATAGTTATTTGTGTATGTCAAATGTTAGAAAAGAATGTTCTCTTGATTGTAAAATTAAATGATTATACTATATAATGAAAATTGGTAACACATTAGAATATTGGGGAAAAGAGTTATGCCTTTTTATAAATGAATAAGTTCTTACTTACATAGTGAAATTAGATGGTCATATAGTTTTAGTTAAGAAGAAAACTGGCATTGTAATGTAGTGTTGGTGAGATTAGTTATCCTTTTAAATATAATTAGAGTATTAATTGGCTAATTATGTTTATATATATGTATATAGTTATAGGAATGATTATAAATCCTGAATGGGAATAAAAGAAATTGGTTGGAATGCTTTTATAACTTCTTTTATTTAATTCAACTTTATGATGAGCATAGTGAGATGTTAGTAAGATATGTGAATATAGTCTTTAATGAGTTAAAACGATTTCTTATGAAGTGAAGAGTGAAATCGTAGATGATAGTTCAATTGTTTTTTTTTGAAGTTTATTGCTTTTGATTTGTTGGGTTAGTATTCTGAGTGTGATAAAATATGCCTTGAGATAATTACGATATGTGATTATAGAGCTCCCTTATTTATTTTAAATTAATTTTTATTGAACGAATGGATAAATTGTATTTGAATGGTCATTGATCATTTAAGGATAATTTGGTGTATCCTATTTGTGGTGTCCTCTTTGGAATTCCTTGGCTACGGAAGTGATTTCATTCCGTCAGGTTTGTGTCGATTTATGAGTGGTTTGATAGATCCTTTCATTGTGACTTTTCTTGAGTTGACGTGAGTTGGGGATCTTCTTTAAGTTAAATTGTGTTGTTATTCGTTTAACCTTACGTGGTGAATTCTTAGTTTGTTTTGAGTTGTGGGGGTCTTATTAATTGATTTTGTGGTGGAATATTTTGGATATTAATGCAATGCTTGGTTGTGATAAGTTTATGCTTCTTGTTGAATGTAGTCTTCCCACTTTTATTATTTTGGTGAAACATTAAATTATATTGTTGTCATGTTTGTTGATTTTTGTCAAAGGTTATTTGTTTACCAACTGTATGGGTATCTTGTGAGGAGGAAATTGAGGTCTCCCTTGGATGCCTGGTTGCATGCTTTTACCTTTGTTGTTGAAGGATTGTTTCTGGATGGTTCCGTGCTGGTGTGAATGCCTTTGGAGACTAATTTTGATTCAAGGAATCCTTTGACATTTAATTTGTGTTGCAATGTAATTGGGAACTCGTGTTTTGTTTATGAGTTGTGGATAGTTGATCTTCTTGAATTTCTGATTTATTTTGTATCGAAGTTGATTATGTAGTATGGATGGAGTTGTTGATCTTATTTTAATGTATTCACTCATTATATTTGAATTGAAAATAGTTCTTGTGGCCTTGCAATTATTGTTGTCAGTTCTTTGATAGGGAAACCCTAATGTAAACTTTATGAGAGTCTTCCAGAGGCTTGTTTTTATTGTTGGTCAATGTCTCTCCTTTTATGTGCCCTTGAAGTAGCAAGTGTTTTGGTATCAGGATTTTGAAAGGGTTGTACGAGAATTGTTGAGACTTTGATTATGTGTTTATAGCGAGATGGATAATGCCTCGCATGCTTCTCTTTTGTGATCTAATGTTCTTGTTATGTTGTACAACCCTTGGTTTTTTGGTTTGATGTTTGTTGGGTCTCTAGGGAGAGTGGCTCTTCTTGGGGGCCAGCGCCTCAGGTAAGAGGAATTGCACAGGAGAACCCACGTAAGAGTAGTTAAACAAGTGATAACCTAAAAATAGAATTTAGGGGGATGGGTAGTAAAACACACAAGATAATAAATATTGGATGTCTCATGTATGCATTAGGGCTGTCATAGACTAATGATAGGCTGAGAAGGCCGTGGTCGGCAAAGTCATAACCTTGTCCCCATGAGAGGTTATTGGCTTCGCATGAGCTACCCTATGGTGCCGGTGCCTCAAGTAGGAGGAAGAGCTAGGAGATCCATAGATGGGTGTCGGCGCCTCAGTTGGAGGAAGGGCCAGGAGATCCCATGAGAGCTATGCGATGACACTCTCCACTAGACACCCTTGTGCCTTGTTCCGTATTGCCTCTGGAATTGTATTCTGTTTATTATTTCAGTTTGATATGGAAATGTTTCATGATCATTATTTGGTTACTTGTTTACTGGTTATTGCTTTGATTTATGTGATGAGATTTATGACTTTAAGTTAGTATGTTGACTCATGAATGTTTATTATGTCTTTGTAATCCTTGAGTTTTATGATATTTTTGTATGATGTTGAGTCTTGTGGTTTCGTGTTTGGATGTTCTTGGTTGAGGACTCTTCTTGTCAGCTCCTTAGCACGGGGGGTGGGTCTTCGGACCCACGTGGTCAGGTGGAACGTGCTAAGCACCCCATTGGGTCCCCAGTCAAGGATCAAGAGGTGTGGATTGGTGCTGTTGCGGTGACCCCAGAGTTGTATCTGTCTTGGAGCCAGTTATGATACTATGTATTCCTCTGTTCATTTGTATCATGTTATCTTGTTGTATGGTTTCCGTCCATGATTGGAAACACTTTTGTATCATTGTACCTCTTGAACATTGTACTGTAATGTAACATTAAACCTTGTGTGGATATTGGCCATGGCAGTTGTTATTCAATGTGTTGAGTTAATCATGTATATGTTGCATTTACATACACAGATGGTTTCTTATCAATGATTTATCATGTATGTGTTATATTTGTTAATGTTTATTTTGTTATGGACTATATCTTTGACTTTTATTCCTTATTGTCGTTGTGTGGATCTAAGTCTCGTAATGACTCCTTGTGTACCCCAAGGGATGTATGTGTTAGTGAATCTACTTAAATGAAATTCATGTCATGACTTAATGTGTTTTACATGTATGTTATGTTAACTTAAAAAAATAAAAAATAAAAAATTGTGCAATATAATTATTGTTTAATTGTCCTTTGGGGTTCGCACGACGGGGCGTTACAACATGGTATCAGAGCCTAGGTTCACACACTGGGCACTATGTGTGCTCACTATGTAACCTTGCACTTAGACTTGTGAGTCTTGAGTTTCACTTTTCTTTTGTCATTGTTGTGAACCTTAGTTTCTTCTGTTAACCGGTGTCGGGTCGATGGTGCAGGAAACTGATGGGAAAGGATAGGACCCTCAGTGTAGTGCGCAATGCACTGATATCCTTCCTATCGGGGATGCTCTATGGACCCTTGAGTTTTAGTGTGATGTGTTTCTTGGTGATGTGTTTTATGTGTGTGAATATGTCAAGTGTGCGTAGAATCTGCGATTTTGTTGTCCTTGAGTGATGAATTATGTTTCTTGAATCTGTGAAGGTGTAAAATTTTAACCTTTTTATTGAAATTGATGTGAAATTTGGTGTTGAATAATGGTTAAAGTGGAGTTCTTTGTGTGAAAATTATGAGTTTTAACGAAGATGTGAGGTTTTGTGGATAATTATTCTATGATTTTTAGTAGAATATAGTATCTTGAGGTTAAGATGCAACTTGAATTATTGGTACTAATGTGCAATGTTCTATGGTAGCTTTTGATTTACAGGAAGTTGGCTTCAGAAACGTAGTAATGAAGGTAATGCAATTGTAATATGTCGGTATAGATACTTGTAATTTCAAGTAGTAATTCATTTTGATATAGTAGATAAATTAGGTTTATGGTTAGCATCCTTATGCGAATATTGCCTAACTAATAAGAAACAAATTGTTTACGAGTTACTAGAATTGTTTTGACTATTATGTGAGGTTTGGTGGGAGGGACAGTGTGGTATCACTCGCTCGCGAGTGCCCTACTATGCTGGGAGTTCCTCTCACGATGTATTTTTGATATATATGTATTGTGCACAACATTTGTTTGCATGCAGGATTGCAGGAACTAAGTCTCGATTCCACCTGCATTGTCAGGACAGGGCGAGCATTATATACACCCAATGGGTTTGACGTTGAACATAGGAGCTGACAAGAAAGTTTCCCCAACCTAGTTCGTCATCTGTCCTAGTGTTTGACAAATTGGTTTGGTTGCAAACCCGTCACCACTTTTGTTTTGGTATCATTTCCTTATTGTTGGTTTGTTAAATTTTCATTGCTTTCTTGACGACGTTTAATTGATGATTTAATTTATGGTGATCATTGATATTGTTGTGTTACCACGTTTATGCTTGAGCTCGACTTCCCAGAGTAAGTCGAAGCCTTGGGGGGGAGGATGTAGTGCCCCTCCGTCTGTGATGTCATTGTGTTGCCTCTGACTCGCTTGTAAAGTTAGTATTGATTGGCAGGGTTTGAATTGATTCAATTTATTCGGTTTGTATTTTGAGGTAATAAATAAAATAAAAGTTATAATACTTCTGTGTTTTTGTCAAATAAAATATTATTAATGTTTAAAATGAATTAAATAAATCAAACTTGAATATTATAATTAAAAAAATAAATAAATTAAAAATTAAATGGTTGTGGAAGTAATGAATAATAGTATAATAAACAAAATTAAATGCAATATTATGTCAGTTTCACATAAAGATCTAATTATAGAATTTCGCATGAAAGGTTTTGTAACTGCTTAGCATAAATGTAGTTCTTAATTAAGCCTCTTTGTAACTGAAACTGG
This sequence comes from Sequoia sempervirens, assembly GCA_007258455.2. Classification (NCBI taxonomy): domain Eukaryota; kingdom Viridiplantae; phylum Streptophyta; class Pinopsida; order Cupressales; family Cupressaceae; genus Sequoia; species Sequoia sempervirens. The sequence continues at coordinate 19,217 of VDFB02104659.1, read as the reverse complement.
TTGGAAGAAACTACACCTATAGAGCATTTGGAAGTCAAAGAAAACTGTAGAATATGCAAAATAAATAATAACTATATTTAGCTTTTGGACGAGTAGAGAGGGGGGTGGCCCTCCTCCATGATGGTTCTCCAGGAAGTTGCCAAAAATCCAAACCTGTTGACACAGTGAGGAGATACTATGGTTGGTATTTTCTCTTAATTGATTTTGAGCTGAGTCGATAGTAAGAAATGGAGCTGAAGCTACGGAAGGAAAGAAGAGTCTCCAGTCTTGTTCGTTCACTAACAAAGGAGTAGGAGATCATAGATTCGAGAACTAGTGATTTCTCCATCCGCAAGGTGGAAAGAGTCAACAAGAATCTGAGAAGAGAATCACTGAAGACCGAGGAAATTTATATCAGGTAAGTCTCCATAATGATATGCCTACAGGAAATCCATTTATTTTCATGTGAATACTTTAAAAGTCTCATTATTTCAAACCCTCCTGCTATGTGGCTTTTATTCAAACTTTTTTTTGGTTGTGCTTGGCTACGTCTACAGGGAGTAGTGTGTGGCTTACTTTTGCATACTAGATCTTATTTACTTACCTTTGGTGCTTGGGATCGTTGATGATGTTCCAATCTAGATCCCTCTTATCAGCCGAGCTTATATCTATATATATATATATTTATGGCTTTCAGATCTTTACATTCAATTGTAGATTCAAGTACCTTTATTTGTTCTTGTCGCCTTGATGGGTCTGCTGAAAACTAAACAATTGAATTCTTTCATATGTGTTGTTACCGCTTACATGGTATTTGCAATTTGGTTCGCATGTCTTATGCCGTCTTGTACTGTATATGTGCATATATTGTTTTTTTGGTGATGAGTATGTTTTATTTCTTTTTATGTTTTAGAGAAATTAGACTTACTGGCTGTACACAACCATCTGGTTTTAGAATAAGATAATAAAGCAAAATTTTGAATATATATATGTGTATGTATATATATACCACTGCCTTTGCTTTCCCTACACTATTGCCTTCTGTGTGCTCTGTTCTTTTCCTAGTGTTATTCAATAAATCTTGCAAGCATGATATGTGTATGTGCACTTATGATTTTAATTCGGGAACCTTCAAACTAAAGAGCTGCATAGAATTCGAAGGAGAAATTTACAACAACAACATGTGAACATAGAAGACTGTAGGGGTAAAATTATCCTTCCTGTTCCGTTGGCAACCTGACACATCTGCTGTACTTGAAAATAGAATGTTGCGAAGGTTTAAATAACTTGTTTGATTCTTCTGTCAATCTATCACAGTTGCAACACTTGAAATAATGATAATAATACAAGTAGATGGTGATATTTCCAAATTCCAATATTCACTTTCTTATATACTTGGCAACCTGTCTCAGTTACAACGTTTAGAGTTGGGGTATTGTACATAATTAAATAGCCTCCCTAAAACTTTTGGGTAACTTATCACAGCTGCAACTAGTAAATTAAATAATCTCTCTGGTTTCATTGATAACCTGTAACAACGACGCACTTGAACATGGTAGGGTGAATAGATTTAAATAAACTCTCTTATTCTTTTTGCAACCTGTTTCAGCCGTCGCACCTGGACATAATAGGAAGTGTAAAAGGTTAAATAATCTCTCTTATTTCATTGTCAATTTGTCTCAGCCACTGCGCTTGGCCATAACAAGAAATTTTTAAAGGTTTAAGTAATCCCTCTGTTTTCTTTGTCAATCTAACATAGTCATAGCACTTAGAGTCAATAGAACGATAAAAGATATATGACAAATAGAGTAATGAAGGGCAATATGAAGAAGAGAGTATTTTAGAAGTTTACATTAGTCCGCATAATGTTAAGTTAGACAAATTTACAAATAGAAATTATTATGTGTGGAATATTGGTTAATTAATATTAACAACAGTATGAATTGTTTGTGGAGTCCCATTAATAATGGTAAATATTTTGATGGTAGATTATTTCTTTATAATGGAGTTAGTGGAAATGATGATCATTTTTTTTATAAAGGTGCTAGTAAAGAATGTTTCCCCTCTTAGCTATAGTTATATAGAGAATAGTTATTTGCGTATGTCAAATGTTAGAAAAGAATGTTCTCTTGATTGTAAAATTAAATGATTATACTATATAATGAAAATTGGTAACACATTAGAATATTGGGGAAAAGAGTTATGCCTTTTTATAAATGAATAAGTTCTTACTTACATAGTGAAATTAGATGGTCATATAGTTTTAGTTAAGAAGAAAACTGGTATTGTAATGTAGTGTTGGTGAGATTAGTTATCCTTTTAAATATAATTAGAGTATTAATTGGCTAATTATGTTTATATATATATGTATATAGTTATAGGAATGATTATAAATCCTGAATGGGAATAAAAGAAATTGGTTGGAATGCTTTTATAACTTATTTTATTTAATTCAACTTTATGATGAGCATAGTGAGATGTTAGTAAGATATGTGAATATAGTCTTTAATGAGTTAAAACGATTTCTTATGAAGTGAAGAGTGAAATCGTAGATGATAGTTCAATTGTTTTTTTTTGAAGTTTATTGCTTTTGATTTGTTGGGTTAGTATTCTGAGTGTGATAAAATATGCCTTGAGATAATTACGATATGTGATTATAGAGTTCCCTTATTTATTTTAAATTAATTCTTATTGAATGAATGGATAAATTGTATTTGAATGGTCATTGATCATTTAAGGATAATTTGGTGTATCCTATTTGTGGTGTCCTCTTTGGAATTCCTTGGCTACGGAAGTGATTTCATTATGTTGGGTTCGTGTCGATTTATGAGTGGTTTGATAGATCCTTTCATTGTGACTTTTCTTGAGTTGACGTGAGTTGGGGATCTTCTTTAAGTTAAATTGTGTTGTTATTCGTTTAACCTTACGTGGTGAATTCTTAGTTTGTTTTGAGTTGTGGGGGTCTTATTAATTGATTTTGTGGTGGAATATTTTGGATATTAATGCAATGCTTGGTTGTGATAAGTTTATGCTTCTTATTGAATCCAGTCTTCCCACTTTTATTATTTTGGTGAAACATTAAATTATATTGTTGTCATGTTTGTTGATTTTTGTCAAAGGTTATTTGTTTACCAACTGTATGGGTATCTTGTGAGGAGGAAATTGAGGTCTCCCTTGGATGCCTGGTTGCATGCTTTTACCTTTGTTGTTGAAGGATTGTTTCTGGATGGTTTCATGCTGGTGTGAATTCCTTTGGAGACTAATTTTGATTCAAGGAATCCTTTGACATTTAATTTGTGTTGCAATGTAATTGGGAACTCGTGTTTTGTTTATGAGTTGTGGATAGTTGATCTTCTTGAATTTCTGATTTATTTTGTATCGAAGTTGATTATGTAGTCTGGATGGAGTTGTTGATCTTATTTTAATGTATTCACTCATTATATTTGAATTGAAAATAGTTCTTGTGGCCTTGCAATTATTGTTGTCAGTTCTTTGATGGGGAAACCCTAGTGTAAACTTTATGAGAGTCTTCCAAAGGCTTTTTTTTATTGTTGGTCAATGTATCTCCTTTTATGTGCCCTTGAAGTGGCAAGTGTTTTGGTATCAATATTTTGAAAGGGTTGTACGAGAATTGTTGAGACTTTGATTATGTGTTTATAGCGAGATGGGTAATGCCTCGCATGCTTTTCTTTTGTGATCTAATGTTCTCTTTATGTTGTACAACCCTTGGTTTTTTGGTTTGATGTTTGTTGGGTCTCTAGGGAGAGTGGCTCTTCGTGGGGGCCGGTGCCTCGGGTAAGAGGAAGTGCACAGGAGAACCCACGTAAGAGTAGTTAAGCAAGTGATAACCTAAAAATAGAATTTAGGGGGATGGGTAGTAAAACACACAAGATAATAAATATTGGATGCCTCGTCTATGCATTAGGGCTATCATAGACTAATGATAGGCTGAGAAGGCCGTGGTCAGAAAAGTCATAACCTTGTCCCCATGAGAGGTTATTGGCTCTGCATGAGCTACCCTATGGTGTCGGTGCCTCAAGTAGGAGGAAGAGCCGGGAGATCCATAGATGGGTGCAGGCGCCTCAGTTGGAGGAAGGGCCAGGAGATCCCATGAGAGCTATGCGATGACACTCTCCACTAGACACCCTTGTGCCTTGTTCCTTATTGCCTCTAGAATTGTATTTTGTTTATTATTTCAGTTTGATATGGAAATGTTTCATGATCATTATTTGGTTACTTGTTTACTGGTTATTGCTTTGATTTATGTGATGAGATTTATGACTTTAAGTTAGCATGTTGACTCATGAATGTTTATTATGTCTTTGTAATCCTTGAGTTTTATGATATTTTTGTATGATGTTGAGTCTTGTGGTTCCGTGTTTGGATGTTCTTGGTTGAGGACTCTTCTTGTCAGCTCCTTAGCATGGGGGGTGGTTCTTCGGACCCACGTGGTCAGGTGGAACGTGCTAAGTACCCCATTGGGTCCCCAGTCGAGGATCGAGAGGTGTGGATTGGTGCTGTTGCGGCGACCCCAGAGTTGTATCCGTCTTGGAGCCAGTTATGATACTATGTATTCCTCTATTAATTTGTATCATGTTATCTTGTTGTATGGTTTCCGTCCATGATTGGAAACACTTTTGTATCATTGTACCTCTTGAACATTGTACTGTAATGTAACATTAAACCTTGTGTGGATATTGGCCATGGCAGTTGTTATTCAATGTATTGAGTTAATCATGTATATGTTGCATTTACATACATAGATGGTTTCTTATCAATGATTTATCATGTATGTGTTATATTTGTTAATGTTTATTTTGTTATGGACTATATCTTTGACTTTTATTCCTTATTGTCGTTGTGTGGATCTAAGTCTCGTAATGACTCCTTGTGTACCCCAAGGGATGTATGTGTTAGTGAATCTACTTAAATGAAATTCATGTCATGACTTAATGTGTTTTACATGTATGTTATGTTAACTTTAAAAAATAAAAAATAAAAAAAATTGTGTAGTAATTATTGTTTAATTGTCCTTTGGGGTTCGCACGATGGGGCGTTACAGGTTTTTTATCCACTACTTGAACTAAATCAACTTATAAATTTAAACTAAATTAGATACTTGTCTTAAATCCCTTATGAATATAGTTTAAAATAGAAACTTATCTTTGGGAAGAAAACCTTGTCCTTTGCATTTGTCCCAACTTTTCCAATCACAAACCATGTGTCAATGGAAAAGAGCCCAAAAACTATTAGCACAATACATAAAACTCATGACCTGCAGTCAAATATTTTCTTAAATGTCTTAACACTTTGAGTTAATTGACTAAATATAATCTTATCTTATTAACTAGTAATTATTTAATTTGATTTTATAATGTTTTATGAGGATTGTAGGCAATGTGTTAAGAGTGTTTATATTCAAAGCTCCTCATGTGAGGGACAAAGAAAACATAAATAAATTTAAATGAAAGAATAATAATAGAGATGACTATGTATAAGAAAGAAACCATAGATTTTAGAATAAGATGTTAATATTAGAAATATCTTATGTCGTTTAAAATCTAAAGAAAATTTTGTTTTTAGAAAGTAGAATGAGAATAGAAATAAGGTAAAACTAAATTTATAAAATCCCCAAAAAACACCACAAAGTAAGAGATACCTATTTATAGATTTTAGTATATAAATACCATGTGTATGTTTGTGGAGAACCAGACTATTGTTTCTCCTGTGAGTAATTGACATGTCCTCATTTTTCAGATTAGTGGAGGAAGATTGGGACAAAAGAGAAAATCGACAAATATATATTAAGATGTTTCGCCAACAAAATGAATCCAATTGCAAGGGAAATAGTGATTCAAAGTTTATAAATCAAGATATTTGTTTTTTTTTATGTTCTGAGTAATAAAAAAAATTCTAGATTGGAATTTAATTAGATAAAAAGTGATCCAGAGAGCTCCAGGGAATCCACACGCTTTTCAAATCAATGAATAGCCATAATTTTGTATGCATAATCTGATAAACTAAAGAGAACCGCTCATAGGTTTATTTCTATAAAAGATACCTACATTTGGATAGTATCGTTGATAACAAGGTATGCATTTACACCAAGGACTCTGAGTCCTTCTTCTCTCTTCTTATTAGAAGAGCATATAACAGTCACATGATGCCCAAATGTTGTACATTTCTTTATCAACCATCCTATAAAAAAATATTTACTAGCCATTCTATACAAAAAATGAAGAAGTGCATATGACATCTTTCAATGAAAGAACAAAATGTTACCTGTCTTAAACCATGGCGATTCTTTGTTTTTTGTTTGCACTTCCCATAAGCGCACTTCAAATCTTGCAATTTGAAATGATTGCTAAGTTTTGTTTTATCATAGAGTTGGGCATATGCATGTTCCTTCTTTAAAGAAACTGACACCTCCTCAATGCCTCCTTGATTTGGGTGTCAGGGTGTTTTTCGTAACTTTTTTGTGTAGTCTATGAGCTCTATGTTGTACAAGGTGGAAGATCTGTAATGAAGTCATCTTCACTCATTTATAGTCTTTTAATATTACAGAACTAATGCCTTCATTAAACAGATAACGACAAAATTAATATTTTAAAACTACAAAAGCAATGCCTTCATTAAACAGATAGCAACAAAATTGTTTTAGAATAAGATAAAATTGTGGCTGACTTACCTCAAGAATTTGCACAAAGAGGCGCAATGCAAAATGATCCAACTGACGACGATGCTCAATGAATTTCTTTGCAATATGAGTTTCACAACCTCCACAACTGCTAGCAATCCCTCAACCATTTTGGGAAAATTGAGGAAGCTTTGGATGTTGCTTGGTAAGAAATCTCTCCTCTGCCATTGTCATCATGCTAAAAGGTTTGAAAATGTGCAAAATAAATAAATATAAAATCAATTTAAAACCATTCATTGCATGTAAACCGTTAGTTACAGTCATTTTATCTTCTCACGCTCTTTAAAACTAAAAAAAATAGTTTTAAAAACAAAGCAAAACAGTAAAAAAACTGGTCCACTTCTATTTCTAATGTCACTATAGAAGCCTTTCGGCTTAAATACAAAATAAAAATAAAAATAAAATATTCATTTAAAAATAATTCAACAATTACTAATCATAATTTTAGAATAAATTATGAACTAAAATGTATCTATAAAATCAAATTTTTTCTATTCTTTTTTCTTTTAGTATAATTATAAAATAAAATTATACTTAAAAAATGCATTTAAAAAAATCATAAAATAATTTACATAGGGAAGGTTTTGATTTAAATCTCTTTAATATGTTTGCAAAAGAAATCACCACAATATCTTGAAAACTTAAATTTTATTCTAAAATTAAATTAAATTCTAATTTCTAAAATTTATAAAAAATATATTATTTAGTTTTTAAATAATTAATTAAATTGTATTATCTATACAAATGAATTAAATAAAATTTCATATTCATTTTAAATTTAGATATAAAAACAATCTTTCTATTTTATTTTTTTCTTTTTTGTATGTAAAATCATTTCATTTTCTAAAATCATACTAAAAAATGCATTCAAAAAAATTATAAAATCATTTACATAGCAAAGTTTTTTGATTTAAATCTTTTAATTTAAATAAGAGTTGCATTTTCATCTTTGCTTCTATGCATGCTTTTTGATTTTATGTACAAACATCTTTGAATGAGGTAAACAAGATTTTATCGCCTATTGCATGTCATTTGAACGTTTACTTAAATGCAAAGAATAAAAATGTACTCAGGTTTTGCAATTCATTATGTGAGTGTAGTCTCGACTTAATAATTTACATAGGGAAGTTTTTGATTTAAATCTCTTTAATATGTTTGCAAGAGAAATCACCACAATATCTTGAAAACTTAAATTTCATTCTAAAATTAAATTAAATTCTAATTTCTACAATTTATAAAAAATATATTATTTAGTTTTAAAATAATTAATTAAATTGTAGTGATTATCTATACAGATGAATAAAATAAAATTTCATATTCATTTTAAATTTCAATATAAAAATAATCTTTCTATTTTATTTTTTCTTGTAGTGATTATCTATATCAATGAATTAAATAAAATTGCATATTCATTTTAAATTTAGATATAAAAACAATCTTTCTATTTTATTTTTTCCTTTGTGATCAAATCTTTTAGTTTATGTAAATATGTGAATTTTTTAATTATTTATTTGTTCTTTTTGTTTCATCAAATCTCTTTGATTTGATTTTTGTGTTTCATCAAATCTCTTTGATTTGATTTTTTGTTTCATTAAATATCTTTTATTTGATTTTAAGATAATAAAAAAAAGGAAGAATCTATGCTTTTGCTTCATGCACAAGAGATATCACTAAGTCCTTAAGGAGATGTACGATTTCAGAAGGAGCTAACCATTGCATTATTTTAGCTCCATGGAGAAGACAAATCAAGATATGATGGTGACAACTTGTGTGAATAAAATTAAAAATATTGATCATATGAGTAGATAAGATGTCATATTTATTTGTGCTCCTAAAAAATCCCCTTGAGAGTACATTCTAACCCAAAAATTGCAAAAATTTGAATTATATTTACACTGGTACAAATAGTTAATTTTACGTATATTAAACATCAAAAGTGTTTTGACATTAATATCATTTTAAGAATTTTACTATGAACTTTTGGCCACACTTGAGTACTAATAGGTCAATATTAAAATGATTCAAATTTGTAGGATGAGAGCATCAATATCTTTGAAAATCATACAAAAGTTAAGAAATTAAATAAAAATCCTGAAACAACAGGAATCAGTGCTACTACTCATCCGTGGCAACCAAATGAAGATGCAAAAACCAAGCAAGTTGAAGGTCAATTTAGAGTTTTACATAAATGTAGGAGTTGTTCTGAATTTGATATAGTAGATCACTCTAGTATGAATGAAGAAAATGATTCAAATTTGTAAGATGTGAGCATCGATATCTTTGAAAATCATACAGAAGTTAAGAAATTAAATAAAAATCCTAAAGACAACAGTTATATCATATATATTAGAGATTATACTGGCAACACTTTGCTAGAAGTTGGTACAAAAACAAAAAACAAACTTTTGAAAGAGAAAATAATTCAAATCCAAAAACTCAAATAAAAAACTCAAATTGATATTAAAAAAATACTTAAGATCATCTTGTCTAAAACAAGGAAATTTTCAACTGCTTTGAAATCTGATTTAAAAGCATAAATCTATTATAAATACTTTATTTTGTGATGGGTTAGTAGACGTCAATTTAAATGGGGAGAATAAAAATGTACACATACTCGTTGATGTGAGTGTAAGAAGCCTCTCGGCTTAAAAATTCTAAATTGATATTAAAAAAATATTCAAGATCATCTTGTCTAAAACAAGGAAATTTTCAACTGCTTTAAAATCTGATTTAAAAGCATAAATCTATTATAAATACTTTACTTTGCGACGAGTTAGTAGCCATCAATTTAAATGGGGAGAATAAAAATGTACACATACTCCTTGATGTGAGTGTAAGAAGCCTACTGACTTAATTAATGATGATGAAAATTTATATATTTAATTTATATAGAGAGAATCCATCTCATTGACACCAAATAAAATACTTTTTGGAACACAATCATCAATTTCTTTTCGACATTGAGAGTGTCTAAATGACAAACCATTAGATTTTCAAACATTACATCTTTGATTTTTTATTTTTTCCCCTTCTTCTTCTTGTTTTACATCATTTACCTCATTATATTAAAGATGCATAAGCACTCCTGTTACTAAATACTATTCAGACATCCCATTATCTACCTTTGACCACTTTGCACATTTACAACTAAAAAAAATATTTGATTAGAATAAATTGAAAAATACAAACCTTGATTCCCTTCCAAAAGAAATGCCTCAGACTCGCACTGAGGAGGTCCAAGACCGAGTCCCCCCACTGCAGTAAACTTTTTATTCTATTTTTCTTTCTTAATGTCTATTGAAGTACTTTAAAATAGTTTTGATTCATGGACCTCCAAACCCTGCCCTTGTACAACGAACTTTTAGTTGTCCAAAGCACCAATTTTCCTTACACAGATAGTCAACAAATCGACCAATGTGTTAATCCCATTAAATTAACTTGATGGTTTTACACCAAATCTCTTACGCTTTAATTTCATGCCCCCATGTCCATAAGAAAATGTCCAATTTTCTAGCCTACCTATTAATAGTTATCCTTAATAATGTTGACGCCTCTTGAAAACCCTATCGCCCTCCAAACCCCAGATGAATGACCATGTGGCTTCTCGTTGTTTTCAAAGGAAGAATTTGACATCAAAACCCATGAATTCAAACATCCAAACTAAAATCACTAACAACTTTTTTGAACAATTAAACCCCTGAGTTGAAGCTCGGTTTCATTTAAAGCATGCTGCAAATTGTAATCAACCTGTTTTAGTGGGGGCACGCCCAATTCTACATCTTCTAGGATAAAGAAGGTCCTGCAACCCGTCAAGCACCTCCCTGCGTATAATAGACCACCCCAAAGTTTGCAATTTTTTCCACTGCTACTAAGCACACATTTTGTCATACACTTTGTATGTATATTTGTTTATTTTGAATTGGTACTAGGAATTCACTTGGAAAAATTCACATAATTTTCACTAAAATCACATTTCAAATTCATACTTATTTGAACACTATGATAGTGGTGGTATTCATACATTCATTCAAGGGATTTGTGATATCAAAGTTAATGTTATAGCTACTGGAAACAATTGCAAGATTTTATGATATTTTACAATTACCTGGAACAATGTTAATAAATTCTAACCTTCTCTGAATAGAGTATACAATAGCTTCAATTGCTTGTCAGCAAACTAATATAGAAGTAATATAGAAGTATGAATAACTCCAGAAGTGTTAGATTTGTCCTAGAGAAGTCTTATCACAGCAGCATTAAAATGTAATGTTCTTGTCACTCCAAATTTGATCTATCCATACAGTGTTGTATCAAATAACAATATAAAGTTGATAATTAAGTATCTTCAAGTCTGCTCACTTTCTCCTTACAAACAAAATTGTAACTGCACTCCACAACTAATAAATATGCATATTAAATTTTAAGGAGTCGCTAGTTGTGTTCTCTTTTCCTAGACTCACGGCTCAATTGTTTTACTAAGACTAAATTGTCAATGCTGCAATATATAATAAAGCATCCTTATCAAATCATTGAATGAAGCTGACTAAAGAATATAAAATTTAAATAGTGATTCAATGCTACCATGAGAACTCACCGCTTCCATCAATATAGACCTTTCCTGCTTCATGCCACTATTAAAAGATTCACTATAATCTTTTCTAAAACAAACTTAGAAAAAGTTCACAAGTTCCAGCTAATTACACATGGAATTTATTCACAATTCTGGGTAAGATTGAATTCTGCAAGGAACAAATCTATCACAACCTCAATGTATACATTCTAATGCAAATTTCATAACATCATTCAATTATCCTCTACGCAATTCCTTCAATGTTAATACCTAAGCCAATATACCCCTAGAGTCTCCATAAATTTGACCCTCTTTACTGAGAATTTTATTTGTACGGTCTTGAATGCTTTTAAACAAAAAATGCTTAGTTATTCCCTTGTATTTTCAGATCATCTGCACTTTGAAATTTGTCTCAGAATGAGACAGCATAAATTTCAACAAATTTCAATAGCTAAATCAACTACAGAATGTGAGTGATTTTGCCAATACCAATCAGGGTGGATAATCTCACCACCAAAATTGATCTTCCTTAGAGGGTTTCCATCCTCCAAAATGTTGTGGTGAACTCTATTCAACCAACAAATACCTATTCTCCAAATCCAAAATCAGCATACCTGCAAAAATACTCCTGAATGCTTTTATTTTCCTCCTCTTTGTAAGTCCTCTTCATAACTATTGGAGGGGGCCAAACATGTATGTTGCTTCTATTGGACATGCATGATCTAGTTCATGCCATTCACACAATACCCACTACATCCGCGAGTCAGCATGCCATGCCACGATTGGAAACTGTGTTTGTGTTGATTGGATGCCTGAGTACACCAAAGTTTTGATAGTTCTCTAGGAGTGATGCCCCCCACTATATTCATAGTTCTATAGTTCGCTAGCTACTCCATCAAAGATTGCCTTTATAGTTGCTACAATTGAGCTATTCGAATAGTAGTTGTCGGTACCGATCAACTGCAATGCTTGCCCAGCTTACAGAGAGGGCGGTTCTTGCGCGATGGTATCAAAAGCGAGAACGCAAGGCACTAAGATGGTTACCACTATAGTTCCCACCGAAGTCTAGTGCACCGAGCAACCAGAGGGCCTGGTTTGCGTGTACCACATACAGACAGGAAAGGAGAATAGAATAATGATTCGATGATCTCTCTCTTCTTTGTGCCTATCTAGTCTTCACATACAGGCGACGCTAGTGTGTTTCAAAATTCTAGTTCTGGGTACGTGTGTTTGTGTAGTGATTCGATGATGCTATGATGGGTGCCTAGATGTGTTTCGTGGTCCACATGAGTTCCTTCAGTATCTGTTTGAGCAAGCTGCATTTTGAGAGATAACTCGGAAGGTTCTCGATCTTCATTTGCCACCAGTCTATTGTTGTTCAATTGACCAGTGGTTCTCGATTCCCTCCTACTATGGGTGCAGGGAGGGAGTTAAATAGTTTCAGGATAGGTACGATGAAAAAGCTATCGAGATCGAGAGGCACTATAGATCATAGTTGTCGTATTCTGGGATAACCTCAATGGAGGGTGAGGCGATCAATGCATTTTCTGGTAGATCCCTAATAAATTCAATTTGTTACGACACTAAGTGATAGTGACAAAATTTATTCGATTCGTAGGGAAGGCCCATCTAGAATAGAAGAGGGAATCGAAGAGTAACCAATCGTCCTAATGCACCGGAGCTACCTAAAACGTGAAACTGGTGCCACATAAGAGATGTGTGCCCTATAGATAGTAGGGCTACTCTCGCAATGGTGGCTTTCTTATCACCTCGGAGTGGAGTAAGGATCGACTTAAGTAGGAGAAGACGTTGGTTAGTGCGATAAACCAAATCAAAGGTAGGAAGAGCTACCTTCTCATTTATTCTCCTTTATAGTACAAAATCTCCTGGGAAGTCTTGTAGTAAGTGTATAGAGGTTTCTCACGATCCCCTTAGTATAGTGAAGGAGATCATCACTCACTAGGCCTGGTGCTGGTCATTTATCCTCTCCTGGCATCACTCACTGGATCAATGCAAGTGTAAGCACCTCCCTCTCCTTTGGCTTCAACTCACTCAAAAGTGCAAGCAACCCTCCTTCTAACTCACTCAAAAGTGGAAATGTCTATCCCAGGATCCAGGTTAGGACTTGGTACCAAGTGGTGACTTACTTCATTTCAATAAATAGGGTAGGTGTAGTTGATTCGCCCAGGAAGGATCCTTAGCTCTTGATCTTTACGAGAGCGCCTTTACACTAATTTTTACATAAAGGCCCCCTACCGATCATTAGTTACTCGAACCCATCCCAACCTGACTGGAGAATTTTTCCTTCGTCGGTGCTCGTTCCCGATTTCAGTTGTGACGCATGTGACCTATAAAGAAAGTGTGACTCGGCCTCATAGCCATCCACTAGGGGGACGAACTCACCTGTCACACTTCTACTGGAAATTGATCAAGGAAGGACTCTTCAGGCCTAGTGGAAATCACATTTGACATTTGTTCTAAACCCACGCCAATGATACGAAGTGCCCTAGGAGAGCGAACCCTCGAGCCTTGACTCAATTGTCCAGTACCTCAAGTAGCATAGCGCTCAACCACTCCGCTCCTCTTTCAAATACTTCTATCATATCACTACTGCATGATAAACTAGCTTCCTATCACCCACTAACAAAGATGTTTCTTCTTTCCCTCGCCCCCAACCACCGTGATTCTTAGGAACCCATTGGGTGCTAGCACAGAGAGAATAGTAACTAGGTGCTAGGAATGGGAATGGGGATTAGTTATCTCTTGTTGTTGCAGGTGTAGGTCTTGTGTATTCTCTTGTTGCACTTGTTGGGTGGCATTGTTTTCCTTTGGGTTTAATGCCTCCCACTCTCTATTTGACTGGGTCCCCTCTATCTGGGCCTCCTTGGGAGTGTTGAGGCTACTACTGCCCTGCCTTGTGTGGCTGGTTTGTGTTCTTGTCGAAAAAGTTTGAGGAGCATTCTTAGTATGCGCCCCTGCATTGATGGTGCCATTGTCGTCCTGCTCATAAATGATTTGAAATGGGTTTTGTAAAGTTACTACGTGAAGCATGGGTTGGAGAAAGTTCCATCGGTATCCATCATCAATGTACATGGCCTGAACGACGTCATCAGGGTTGGCAGTAAGTACTATGGGTATGTTTCGTTGTTTGAAATAAGGGGGCTCATAGGAACATGGTAGGTGGCAATCCTGTCCCGAGAGTAGTTGGATTTATATTCCCCAATTGTTTTCATTAAGGGCATATCCTTTCTCGAAATAGGGGAAAAGGAAGAGGTCGAAAAGATTATCGGCCCCTACTATAGTAGGGCCTTGCATGTGATTGATAAATGCATCAAATTGGGATGCGATAGTGAAACAACTGTTTTCGTCGATGAAGAACCCATGTCCTACAATGAGCAACTATGGGTTTTCAATGTTGTGTCCTCCCCCCTGTGGGTAGCTAAGCTCCCTAGCAAGCCACTGTAGAACCTAGTATAGTCCAGGAAGTTGCTATGGTTCATATGGGGAGCAAAGGTTCTTCCCTTTATGGGTGTACAGATGTTGTAAACATAGTTCAAGTCATTGGGGAATAGGTATTAGAGGAGGTAGGATGGTATACCATTCGGTATAGTGATACATCTCTTCTAGATTGTGGTAATGTAGAAGGGCAAGATATGTGAAGTCGGGATCCTCTCAGCAAACGATTCCCCAAGAGTGCTTGTTTCACAATTCATGTAGCAACTCGGTGCCCTTGTAGTTACAATAGTTCAGTCAAAAAACTTGACCATTGTTCCGTCAAACACCAAGAGTTCTAGATCGTCCTTGTAGGCATAGCGCACGATAGAGAACCATGTAGAGAAATTACACTTTTTACTTGGGAGCTCCAGAAAGGCTTGGCAAATGCGTCAAATGGTGGTATTCTTGGAAGTGCCAGAGCACTGAAGGGTGGTGTGGAAATGGTATTCATTGGATTCATGGTTCTCACGTTCTATGATTATTCTTTGACAGTTAAATAGGGCATGCACCCTATCCATGATGATTTGTTTGGTGATGAAATGTCGTTCTAGTGCTTCTGTATGAGTGAGTGTGATGAGTGTAAAGCATCGTAGCTAGGAGAGGGTTGGGGAATCAGTGTCATCGGAAGTAGGTGCATTCTTTTTGTTGGACATGTTTGTTGGGGGTAATGGTAGGTTCCCAGCCAGGGCTATTATCTAGGCAGGGTTTCCCTATGGGCTTAAACCCCTTATCAAGTTGTATGGATAAGAGGTGGATTGATCTATCCCCTACCAGGCCTAAACCTCTTATCGGGTTATATGGATAAGAGATGGATTGATCTATGTAGGTACTTTCATCCAACTGGAACTATAGTCGTGGGGCGGGACTAGAATTCAAACAATTAAACCCCACCAACCCATTCACCTTAGGTTGGGGCAGGCAGGCTGGCTAGAAGCGAGGAAGGAGCCAAAGCCAATAGTTACTTGGAGCTATAGTGCCCCATCTATCTTAGTGGGCCAACTAAAGAGGATGGAGATGCCCATTGCATAGTAGAGACTTTCATCTCTATGCCAAAGCTCTGCCATTGACTTGAGGCGTATCTATATCCTCCTACCCAAGGCATATCCCTATATCCTCTCACCTCCCCCGGTGGGGTTGGCGGTAGTGAAGCACAAGGTAGATCACTACTTGAAGCCCAAAGGATCAAAGCCCCTACCATCTATGAGGCTCTTGAATCCAACAACTACCAATATATCCCCTATAGGGTCGGGGGGAATTATAGAAGCTTAGCGATTAGGACTTCAACTCGGAAACACCCTACTATCTATAGTCAAACTAGATTCTATATGTAACAAGCCCTGATCGTTAAATTTTTTTGTGAATTCACCCAAAAGTAACTTATTTAATTTAGTTTAAGTATTCTAAAACTTAAGTTACTTTTGCATCATTAAAATAATTAATTTAAGTTGTTTTTTTTAATTTAACCTTTTTGGACAACTTAAAATTAATAATTTGATTATGATGTTGAATTAATAAAAAATGGGAACATTATAGTTCACCCTTCCCAAATATTGCCTATCATCAAGTAATGTCAGCACAACCATGAAGCCACCTAACTAAAACTAGTTGTGATTCCAAGATCCCAAACCAAACTTTGAAAATAACTACCAAGCTTCCGTTGTGCCACTTCGATAAAAACTATCAATGTTTCATGCCAAATTTGAGCTCACCTCTCTTGTGACCCTAAAAAGACATAAACCTGCAACCCAAAACTGAAATACCTCTAAGAATTGAAATCTACACCATGAGAATTCTACTACCAAGACACCTTAGTGAGGTCCACATCTATAATCCAATTGCTTGAAATGATCTTAGGCAATATGACAAACACTCTAATCAATAAGAGAGAATAATCTTCAACAACAATCATCATGAAGTTCCAAAAATGATAAAGATAAGTCACTGCTAAGCTGCTGATTAAATAGGTGACAACAATATGAAATATGCAATTGATTGGTCTAAAAATGTTTCCCTTGTCACAAACTAAAATCATCTCATTAACACCCAATTTTTGAGTTCCGAAAAAACTTCTGTGTACACACCAAATTGTTGCAATCATCAATGTAACATCTAAATATACATATACCAACAACCTGGAAGAATTTCCACAACCATTACACGGTTGAGAAGAAATCTGATTAGCTAAGGAGCTTCTCTGAGGTGGTGGTTTATGACTCACAAGTTGCCGGGGCTTCTGATTCACAGGCTGCTGGGGTTTCGACTACTGGGGTTTCTCCATCCTCCGCTGAGGGAGCTACCATGATAAATCATATTGAGCAAACGATTAGACCGGTTTCTATTTCTGGTGATGGTGCTTCGATTCCCATCTCTGGCAATTCTCTAATCATTTCCACACCTGTTCAGGAGAACTATGATGTTACCTCTAGGGCTGCAGATTTTCATCCTCAGGAAAATGATGGGCTGGCTTGGCAGGCTAAGGTAGCACAAGTTGAAGAAGGTTGGATTACTGTTACTGGAAAAAAATCTAAACCCTTTGGGCCTTCTTTCGATATGACTCTTCGCTCCAACAAGTGAAACTCTAATTGTAAATGTGATATCAAGATGTTTAACATATTCTAGGCAATTAAAATGCAATGGAAAACATAATGAAACACCTCAAGATTAGCCTAAGGAATTTATAAAATGCAAAGAGGAAAGTGTTAAATGAAGACAAATGATATACCTTCCTTCTTGCAGCTGAAACTCCTTGGTTGGCCCTTGATTTGGATTGATATGTATGCTCCTTGATGGCTCTTGATGTGGCTAAATGGAGGATTTTACTATGTGCTTGGATGTAAATGCAAGTGAATGTAATTGAAGGTTAGATGATTGCACAAAATGGAAACATGTAGTTATAAAATGGCTAAGTGTCCTAAATGCCCTTGAGGAGGGGGTATTTATAGGAGAATTTGAATTCTCTAGAAAATTCAACGGTTGAGATCGATCCAACAAGGTCAAGATGAAGGGCTATGGTGGGTTGAGAACTTACAAGCCCTCACATTTTGACATGTGGATGGTGAAGTGGCTAAGAGGAGGTGAGGTGTAAATGAGGTGGCCAAAAAGTACATGAGGTGGAGGAAGGACAAGTACCTTCCAAGTACCTTGGGGAGTGAGAAGATCTCCTCAAAAAGGAATTTGTTGTCCCTAAGTGAGAGTGAAAGGGACATTTGAGGAATTTTGGAATTCCTCAAAAATCTCCATGGGAAAAGGAGAGGTGGTTGGAGAAATAAATGTGAATTAAAAATTCACATTCTTAGGAGAGTCTAAATGATAAGAGAGGGTCTCCAAAAAGGTGGGAATTGGTCACATGTGCATGAGGTGACATTTCAAATATTCTAGAAGCCTTGGAAAGACAAAATGTGAATTAAAATTTAATTGGGGAGGAGAGAGACATGGGATGAATAAATGAGAATTAAAAATTATCATGGGAAGGAGGGTCAATGTCCAAAAAGGAAAAATGGAAGAAGTGACCAAAAAGTGGTGCTAAAAATGGTTAATGACTTTGATTAAAGTTGTGTAAATACTTGATTATGATAATTACTGGAAGATTAGAGACAAGTGGCCAATGTAGGAGGATGTGACATTAATCTTTGATTAAGAGGATGCACACCCTAAATATGAATTAATTCATATTAGAGATGGATTATGGAGGATGTGACAAGGAGTGAGAAAAGGAGAATTTTAAATTGATTTTAATTCAATAGATTAGGATGACTAAATTAAATAAATTGGTGTATTTATTTAATTTAGAGAATATAAAAACATCAATTAAAGTATTTAATTATTAAATTAAACACTTTAAGAGTCTTATGTGAGAAGCGCAATATTAATTAAATAAATTAATATTGACAGAATTGATGAATAAAGGAGGAAATTTGATCATATGGGAGTGATCAAATTTGGGTGTCTACATTTTGCCCCTCTTCGAAATATTGTTAAAATAACAATGTTTCGAAGAAAATAAATGTCGAGGATGAAAAAAATGATAGGGATTGATGCCCCAGCCTGACAGAGAAGGAGAGGGATGCCCCAGTGCCTGGCTTGAAATGGATGGAAGAAAGTGACAGGGTATGCCCCCTCGAGAGGGCGGTTGGGGAAGAAAGGAGGGGCCCCAGATGACATCTCGATAGAAAGAAATGGAGGAGACCATTGGATAGAGGGCGAAAAACTAAGCAACTTTTCCTTTTGAACGAAGTTGATTGGACGTACGGTTTGCAAATGGCGGCTCCGGGAAGTTAGGAATTAGTTGGAGGAATAAAAAAATAAATAGAAGGTAAAAAATACCTTTTAGGAAGAAAGGGTTAAAAAGGTAACTTTAAAATTTACCTTAGTCATTTTCACTCTAGCAAGTGAGGAAAGAAGGAAGAAGAGGGAGAGGAGACAGAGCAATCATGCCGCAAGACTACGACACCGAGATCGTGCACCGAGCAGATGAGC